>JAJOOR010028953.1:0-11258 GCA_036250505.1 Solanum acaule
TTTTTGGTGTTGATAGAATGATAGAGCATCAATAGTGAAGGATGCAATTGATTACATCAATGAGTTGAAAAGGGGAGTGAATGAGTTAAAACTTATGGTTGAGAAGAAGAGATGCAATAAAGATAGGATTAAGAGGCAAAAGACAGAAGGTGGTACTATTTCCATGGATGGTACTGATGCAAAGCAAATAATGGATGAAGTGGAACAATCATACAATGGGAATTCATTAAGGAGTTCATGGCTTCAGAGGAGGTCTAAGAATACTGAAGTTGATGTTCGGATTGTTGACGATGAAGTTACTGTCAAACTTGTTCAGCAAAAGAGGATTAATTGTCTTTTCTTTGCATCTAAGGTTCTTGATGACCTTCAATTGGATCTTCACCATGTTGCTGGTGGACTTATTGGTGATTACTATAGCTTCTTGTTTAACTCAAAGGTTGGTTTTGATTTGATTTGATATGAAGGTGTTTGCATTTAGAATTTCTGATGTTGTGTTGAATGTTTTTGTCTAATCATCAAATTTATTTATATGCAGATTTCTGAAGGATCAACTGTGTATGCAAGTGCAATAGCCAAGAAGCTTATTGAGGTTGTGGACATACAGTATGCAGCAATTGCACCAACTAACAGCTATTAATTACGTTTTCAGCTCTTTCATTTATGGTAATCTTTCTTCCTCCCTGTTGTCGTATTATTTGTTGATGCTACTTCGTGTTCTCTGTTATATTCTCTTTTCCTTCTTGTTTTGTTGTGTTTTGTAGGAGCGAAGTTGTGTACACACCACCCTCCCAAGACCCTATTTGTGATATTTCACAGGGTATGTTGTTAGTTGTTTATATTAGGGAGAAAAACAAAATACAATGAACATAAGGGGAATAGACCACCAAATAAGTCTTGGCATACTTATATTTTGTGTGTTTGATCTCTCTGATGCAGGATGAACATTTATCGAAAATAATATTTCTATTTTTACTAGGAATAAAATTGTGTACACATTACACTGTTCAAATTTGATTTATGAGATTACATTAGATATGTTATTATTGTTGATATCTCAGTCCTGTGATAGGACTCCGATCTAACACATCATTGGAATCATCTTCTTATGAGAAAAACTGACAAAACTGTCCTAACCCTCTTTTCTTCACCATATTTCATAAATATAAAGTTGCAATTATAATATTGGAATAGATGAACTACATTATTTGAGCATCATCAAAAGGGAAATTATGGATGTTTCATTGTCTTCTTTCAGTTTCAAGAGTTAACAGTAGTGGGGGCCATGTAATAATGAAGAATATGTAGAAAAAATTCAAAAAAATGAGTCAAATAAAAATTTATGAGCTTTCAATTTCTAAAATTGGGCATGTTTTCTGAAGTACACACAGACAAGCAGTTAGAAGTATATGCATTTTGATTATTTTGTTTTTAAATATGAATTTGGTAAGCATTTAAAAAGTGTAAGAAGGCTTCTTTTGTCCACTTTTACAACCAAAAAAAATAAAAAACTTAAAATATTTCTCTCTATTGCTGGACCACTTGTTGTACAAAATAAATGGTATACCTTGCTTTATCTTTCTCAAAATTCGAATGATGTCACATAAATTGAGATAGAAAAAGTATTTATAATTTAATCGTTCATTTTTTCTTGTTTGTTTCATGTTCTATTTATCTTGATTTTTGTCACATTTGATTTTCTGACAGTGGCCTCATATTTCTTTGGTATGTCTATTGCAGATTAATTTCTAGAAGGTTTAAGCTACCAGAGTGGATAGGAGTAATAACTTTGTTGAAATCCATGAAACAAACACAGGATTGGCTAATTTACTCAAGTTTAATTTGACATCTTTAATTTCTAATAAGGAATATATATGCTTTGGCAACATAGTATTAATTAATCTATGTAGTTAGTGTAAACAGAAAATAGACTTCTACACTTTCAATATCATATCGTGAATGGAATTATTGTATAATTTTTTTTCCCTTCTATTTTGGTGTATCTTTATTTTTTTTGTTTTTCATTCGGGGTTCGAAGCCTGCGAGCCCTGAATATGAATCACGCAAATGAAGATGATGCTCCCAACAGAGATTAAGGATGAAGTAATCTCATCATTGCACTACAACTCATATTGGTTATTTTAGTGTATATATCTTAACTTAACATGTTAGAGCCGAAAGAAAATAATGTAATTAATTACATGTAATTATCTGATACTATAAAAAATCTTTTGGACACTTAAATTATGCTTTATATCAGTTGAACACCTAAATATATGATAACAAATTTATTAGATATTTTCGGTTCAAATTTTTATTATATATTTTTGCATGAGTTCTCAAATATACTCATTATGTAGATAAGTTAACTAATTAAAATATGTGACTGCCTTTAGTTATGCAAATTGATCTCAATAAGTCGTACAACCATAAAAATGTTTGAATTGAGGATAATGCGTATAATCGAAGAAGATGACATATTTCAATTAAATGGTTAACTATGAACATACAAGATCACACGTAAAAGTTTATTCAAAACTTAAACAGAAAGTATCTAATGAGAACATTTTATCATGTATTCAGGTGATAAACTAGTTTTAAGTGTCTAAATAAAATTTATTAACAAGTTTGAGAGATTGTCGATGTATTAAGCCAAAAACAAAAATAGTGAGTCAAAATGTTGATGAAGACCATTACCAATTTGAGATAAACAAGGGTACAAATAAGAGATGCTTGTAGGCTGCAGCTTCCCAATAAAAATTGTGCTGCAGAAGATCTGTGTCTATCTATATTATGCAGTTACACTGTTTTGGAAAAACACAAATGTGCACCCTCCTATTTAGTGGGCCTTGTCTACATGTTAGTTTCTTGCTAGTTTACAAATGTTTTTTTTTCTACTCGGTGTTTAAAGCCTATGGTGGAATTGAATTCGGATGTGCATTGCAGGGCCCAATCAGGGATGGCGCTCCAATAGATTTTTTTTCATATCCAGAACTTAAACTCAAGACCTCTGATTAAAGGTGAAACATTCTCATCACTGCACCACAACCCACCATGTTGGTTAGTTTACAATTGTTATCATTAGGGTATTTCTATTTGGCACTACAATTCAAGGTTTCAACCATGTTTGAATTGGTCCAAGCTCAATATGTTAAAAAGAATAGAATAGAAACAATATACAGTTGCAAACATGAAATTATGGGGAAAAAAAACAAGAACAGTTTTAATTTATTTCTAAAAATACTTTTCTATGTTTCAATTTATTTGTTTTACTTTCTTTTTCGTTTTGTTCATAACGCACGTCTCCTTGCTTTTTTGAAAACTCTTTAATTTCAACTTTTTACATAACATATTCAAGATCACATGATTAAAAGATATTTCATAACATTCTACATATATTTAGTTTAATATAAAAAAATTAAAAAGTTTCTTTATTTTCTTAAATAACAGAAGGGACTACATATTTGGCATTACCTATTAGTAAGTTGTGGTTATAGACAACCCCACTTCTCTGAAGACACTGAAACAAAGGACTTTATATTATAACCTAGCTATATAAGCAAAGCTTTTTTTTGTGTTTCTCACTCAGTGTTTGGAGTCCACATTGAAGCTCTGACTAAATTTTGATTACACACTGCAGGACCCATTCGTGGGTAATGCTCCCAACAAGATTTTCTTCATACTCAAGGCTCGAACCAAGACCTCTCATTAAGGGTGAAGCAGTTTCACCGCAAGCAAAGCTTTATTAGTGCAACAATGTACAATGTCATAATGTACATAACTACATACTATAACCCCTCTTTACACTTACTAGAATCAGAAGGAATATTGAATAAAATGAAAAAAAGAAAAAGGTTTTTTTAATTTTAAATGTAATTATCAATGATGCCAGGACCAACTATACATACATAGCAAAAGATCAAGAAATATGTACTGAACTGTTACTGGACACAGAACATAATGGTGATCTTTTTTTTTCTTTAGAATTTTCACTATCGACCTCTTCGAGATAATAATAAGATTTGTATATATTCTATCCTTCTCCGACTCCGCTTTTGAGACTATACCGGGTTGTTGTCGTCGTTGTTATAGTACTGCAAATCAAGTTGCAGAAACAGAAACTACTGGAGTACGGAGATCATCAGAGGACCCCACTCTAATATTTGGAATCTCAGTAACAAACTTTGTCCCAAACACAAGAAAAGCCATTACTGTCCTTTTTCCCTTTCTTCTACCTTATAAAGGCTATACCTCTCACTACTTTTCTCATTTCTTCTTTTTTGAACTTTTCTTCTCAAATACAACTGCTCCATTCTTCATTTTTCCTGTTTCAAACTTGAGTTTTCTGCTATTTTTCACTCTTTTCAACAACCAAAACTAGTACTAGTACTACTATTACTGGTGTAGTGAACAGTATTTCATAAAAAAGGGTAAAGAATGTATGCATCACAAAGTTTGTCTTTTCATCCTACTTCTGATCATCAGCAGGATGAAAAAAGTTTTCTTCAAAATCATATTGCAACATCTGGATTAATGGAGCTGCAGCAGCAACAGTTGCATTCTAGTGAAAACAACTTGAATATGCAATTAGAATTTGGGCATGACCCCAATAACACAAGGTTTCATCAAAATTGGGAAGAAATTAGTTTTAATCCTTACAACAATCAACAACTTAGTTACCCCATTTCTAATCCATCAAATTTCTTGAGCACTACTCCATCATCATCACTAGGCCTTTTGGCAACTTCAACTAATCTTTTTTATGAACCCCCACAATTGAATATGCCTTTAAATCTTTGTACCCCACAATCCAGTTTATTCAAAGAGTTGTTTCATCTTTCTCCACATGGGTCCTCCTATGGGTTAGGAAGCTCCGGGACGGGTTCTTTGTTTAGCCATGGTCATGATCAGGAAGAGGTAACAGGTAGTTTGTACCATGATGGGAGTTTTCATGAGTTAAGTGGAGATATGATGATCAATTCTGCAGCTATTAAAAAGAGGGAATTAGGTAAAGATATCAAACATCATGCTTCTGAGAAACAAAGGAGAGTTCATTTTAGTGACAAGTTCCAAGCATTGAGGACTTTAATCCCAAATCCCTCAAAGGTATGTAAGTATTTAATAGTCCTTAAATATTTCATGTATAGTTTTGTTGAAAGCATGTCCCTAAGTAAATATTACTATTAGTTGTACCAATGAGAGCTGAGAGTCTGTCGAAAACAGAGGTCTGCATACACTATATATGCCCTCCCCAGACCCCACTTTGCGGGATTTCACTGGGTTTTTTGTTGTTGTAGTACCAATGAGCCTTTTAGCACCAAATCCTTCTGTTGGTAAATTTAACTTTTTTGTGAATTTTGTATGCTTTTATCTTGTCTATGTTGTTCTTACATTCTTGTGGAATAAAAAAAAATGAACTTGTTTGATTAGGAAAAATATGAGCTATAAGTTTTATTATGCAATCAATCTACATGATTTTGGAAGTTCAAGAATGAAGTAGCATCAATTGTTGTTCTAACAAAATTTTGGACTTAAAAATAGGGTTAACTTGCATAGGGATTAAAACAGCATACCCAATGTAGTCCAACACAATGAGGTCTGGGGAGGTAGAGAGACTGCTTCCAAAAAAAGAATTGACATAATTTTAATTTTGTGAATAGCAGAATGATAGAGCAACAATTATCGCGGATGCTATTGGCTACATCAATGAGCTGAAAATGAGAGTAAATGAGTTAAAGATTCAAGTAGATTTAAAGAAAGAGAGAATCAAAAGGCAAAGATCAATAGTAGAAGAAGATGGTGCAGTGATCATGGAAGCTAATCAAGATGATCAACAAGTGATGATGAACCAATCTACTAATTGGCATCATCAAAGAAAATCTTCCAAGAATAGTAGTACTGAAGTTGATGTGAGAATTATGGAAGATGAAGTGATTGTTAAACTTGTTCAACAGAAGCAAATGCTGAAGAGAATGAATTGCCTTCTATTGGTATCAAAAGCACTTGATGAGCTTCAGCTGGATCTCCAACATGTTGCTGGTGGGTTGATTGGAGATCACTATAGCTACCTCTTAAACTCCAAGGTGCTTCATTTCCCCCCTTCATCTACACTATTTATATTACTCCTTCAGTTTCAGTTTGTTTGTCTCTCATATTGACTTGACACAGAGTTTAATCAAAAACTAGAAATATGTAGAATGTATCAAGAGTGATCTTAAATATGCCGTGTGGGATAACTGGAATATAGAGTTGCCAAAAAGGGAAACAAATCGATATTCTTTTTGAAATGAATTAAAAAGAAAAGTACAATAGATTAACAAATTGAAATGGAGGGAGTAATATATATTTTTGGTTTCATGATGTCAAATTTAAAATTAAATATTATTTGACAATTTTATGCAGATTTGTGAAGGTTGTACAGTGTATGCAAGTGTAGTAGCTAACAAGGTTATTGAGGTTTTGGACAAGGAACATGCAGACATTAATTAAGTTGGAGGTGTAGTTTGGTCTTGAAATATAGACTTTCTTTAATTTATAATTTCTACTTTTGTAATACAATGATGAAAGGTATAACCATATTTCTCTGATTTGTTGAAAACTAATTCGACTAAAATATGACAATTTTAATTTATTTTGTGATTATTTACACTGAAAAGCTCTAGTGTTAATTACTGCATGGTTAATATTTATATTATACTTGCACTTGAAAAGATATCTACTCATCCATATAGATTGTGATAGAATAGTTTGGTTGGGTTTTCTTCATCCTTACTTAGGGCTCTCACGTTCCAACTAATTATGAAAATAGAATTTTTTTTATTAGAAGCGTCATCCTCTCTGTTTTCCAGAAATAGCTCATACAATGCGCGATTCTAAATTTAATAAACTCCGATGTGGATTAAAAAAAAAAAAAAATTATATATATATATATATACTTGCATTATGCACAACTCCCCAGACTTTGTGGCAAAACTAAAAAATTCATTCAATAATCTAAAATGACGTTGATAATTATTAGAGCAACTTTAATTTTAAGGAAGCTAGAGGTGTTAAATGAGAATAGACAGATTATAATGGACTTGATAGATTTAAAAAAAAATTGTCTCACCAATTGTGTATCCCAGAAGGGAAACCAATTCCAAAGCATCAAATTTCCTAGTTTGACTTTTTCGAAAAAATAAATAAATCTGACTTCAGCAAAAACATTTTAGTGTGTTAAAAATATACAGATATGTATAATAAAAAAATGAACTTGTATACTCCTATATATTTTCCTCCTCTTTTCTTCATTTCTAATATGCCTTAATTATTTGGATCTCATGTGATCAAAACGAGCTCATCATGGTATAAGTTAAATATTACAAATTCCAATTAGTATTAGTTTTCTATCTTAAACATAACGTAACAGTCAAATATTTACACATAAAATAAAATAGAGATAATAATAATTTGATATAATGCAAACATCGAGTGTTGTTAAGTTTTTCAAGATAATAATAAAAAAAAAAGTTTTGTCCTGAAAGATAATTGTCAAGGTAGAGAATAATTACAGATGATCTCATCTGAAAGGTAAGTCGCCAAGTGATACGCTGCGGCAACTATGTACACATTTGGAAAATGACATAAATAATTAAACTAATTAAATGTATTTTTAATGCAATTAATTATACAGGAAAAAAATAATAATAATATAATATGGGGAGTTCAAGTTTTGTAATTAGTAGCATTTTGAAAAAATAATAATTGTGGAAATCCCAAAGTTTCACCACACGTACGTACCCTTCGATATACACAATAGTCAATATTTAAAGAGTTATATTTGTAACAATTTTGACCCAATTAAGTTTTACAAAGTAGGTTGTTATTCTCTATTGAAGGTTTTTTTATTAGTCAGCTTAGATTACAGTGAGATGATTGAGATCCCTTTATTTTAAGATTTTGAATTTGAAACTCTAAATTTTAAAAAAAAATCCTATTGAATGTATCACAATTCACATTTAATCGTCATTCAAACCTCAATACAAATATTGAACCGGCAAGAAAACATAAAAAGGTAGGTTTGGAATGAGATGATGATGTAAATATTATTTGGAGTCGTGATCTGTTAGAATTTGATCAACTTTTGACAGCTCCTGCATTGACAAGGTTATTGTTTGTAAATTATTTTTTAAAAAAATATTCCTTTTTATAAAGAAAACAATTTAATAGCATGGAGAAAAGCTGTTCCTTTTCTTTTTTTCTTTTATGTAAAAAGCTGAAAATTGTGTTTGTAGGATAAGATGTAGTGACGTCTACTTATTTTATTTTTTTAGTTACTTGTTTTACTTAAATTAAATTTAATACAAGTAAAATATATACCCATCGTAGCTGAAGGAAACTACGTATGAATTAGTGAAAAAATTATTTCATTAAGACATTTGATAATAAGGGTTTGGAATTTAGTTGCCTGGTAATTCAATTCACTCGAAAGGAGAAGATTGTCAAACAATTTTAACTCTAGCTTTAAGGGGCTTTGTAGAACAGGTGAATGTTCAAGCTACTCTGCGTATGATTCCTCATTTGGTTCCTAAAACATAAGGTGAGTTATTGATTTACGCTTGAACTGACTCAACAGTGGAGCATTACACAATTAAGTTACCTATAAGATAATTATAGATAAACATGGATAAACATAGTGGCGCGTTTGGTACAGAGGAAAATGTTTTCTAATTTTCTCATATTTGATCGGTCAAAATGTTTTGAAAAATATTATTCTCTAGAAAAACAAGTTTCAGAAAAATGAAATTATAATAGTAGGAAAAACAAGTTTCATAAGTAACATTTTAAATTCATTTGTCTTCTTCCCACCCACTCAACGCCCCCATCCTTTGACTTCCTCGAACCCCCACTCCCCACCTCATCCAACCCCCATAACGTTTTTGCTAAATTACAAATAAATGCTTTTATAGTGTTGATACATAGACATTAAAACTGGTGTTAAAAGATGTGATACACAGCACAAACACCCCTGGAAATGGAAGGAACCAAACAATAAAGTTAAAAAACTACACATAAATTAACCTCAATTAGTCAGCTGTTTTTGCATGGACTATACTTGTCTACATTAATAGTACAGCAATGCAACAGAGCTAGGTAGGCCGAGGGGGTTTTGATAAACAATATACACTATTTATACACGGTTAAAAATTATTTTCTATGTGTATATACAGTAGATGTATGTTGAACGTCTTTAGCTTCTTCATGTAATTAGTACTTCTTAGCGACAATTCTGACTCCGCCACTGTGTACACTGATGATCAAAAAAGAAAGGAAACATTGTTAATAACGTAGGATCTCTAAATGATCGCCCATGGGCTCACTGTAGAAACAAATCTTATTATTTTTTTCATTCACATCAAACAATTTGATTTTGTCAACTTCAATAGTCCTTTTCAATTGATCCTACAATAGAAAAAACAGCAAGTTTCAATCTCAGCTCTTCAATAATATGTCGAAATATCCATCGATCCCACGTTCAAAATCTGTTCCCGGCAGGATATCAGAAACTCAAAATGTCAGATCAACAAATTCAGATGACTCATTGAAACCATCATGGCATAAAAAATTCGATGAGGAAAGAAAGAGAGGATCATCGTCTTCAAAGAACTCGAGGAGTAATAACCTCGATGAATTCAACAAAAGAAATGCAATTCAAGAAGAAAAGAGATACTCTGCAAGAAGTCCATATTACAAAGGACTTACTGATTCATCCAAAGAGATTAATCGACAGAAGTCGTTAGCAGGTAGTACTCCTGGGAAAGATAGCAGCTTATCAGCTTCTTCAACAAGTAACAGTTCTAAATCCAATTTTGCTATCAAGGTATTATCAAAGTTTCTGATCATCTCATCTAAAAAGCGTACTTGATAAAGAAATCTAGAGCACATGACTATTAACTATGTAATTATATTTATGTTATGTTACAATAGGTACAAGAGTGGAGTGCATCTTACTTTGTTCGCAAAGGCAAAGAAGAACGAGCATCCTCCTTCTTGAATGTTTCTTCGGGGAACAAGAACATCCGTGATCCTTCTTCATCTGAGACAAAAGTAGTCAGAACGACAATCGGAGAAGAACTTGGTATACATTCAAAAGGAGTTAGAAGAAGAACCAAAAGTAGAATTTCACAATTAGATCAGGGGAAGCCTTTGAGGGAGAGAGCATCAGAAATGCAAACAAATAATATAGTACTACTACCAGCCCCTGCCCCTGTACCTGCACCGCCAGTAACATCACCGATAAAATTGACATTACCATCTCCACCACCAACTCCGTTAATATTACAAACATCGCAAGACGAAGAAATTGAATCAGTATTACTACCATTACCAGCTTCACCAACTCAAAATGTGGACGATGAAAAAGATACCATAAATGTGAAAGATATGACAGTTCCTGAAAAACAGATTGACAAAAGATTTACATGGTCTGACAAGTATAGGCCTAATGATCTTAAAGATTTTCTATGCAATCGAAATATTGCACTAAAATTGAAGGCTCTGGTATGAAAATAATCCTTCAACAACAGTTTTTCGGAATTTTCCTTATTGATAGCAAAAAAATACTAACACACTACAATTATTTTCGATTATAAAATTTTGCAGGCAGAAACAGATAGCAGTATTCGCCATTTCATTTTTGCAGGACTGCCAGGAGTAGGGAAAAGAACCATGATATTTGCTCTGCTTCGTGAAATTTATGGACATGATAAAGTACAGGTATGTTTATGGATTCTCTTTAAAGCTACAAAAATATTAAAAGTTAAATACAGAAACTGTGTTGCGTTGACACTTCAGTAATAAAATCTCGATGTGAGGAACGACGAATAACACGAGAGTATTAAGTCACCTCAAAGATTACAACAAACACTGTGCATACGAGTGGAATTAGGAACCTGAAAAATGAGACAGGATATCTGTTATAACAACTGAAAAAACACTAATAAAATAGAAAATTAAACGTACATTTCCATGATTCGCGATGATCTCTTTGCTTTTTTACAGGCAAGAGATAAGTGCAAGGTGTTCCACTTAAAGGTATCAATCCCCTACCATCTTTCTTTCTATTGTATTTCTTTCGATAAATTAGGCATACAAAACTCGGAAACTAAGGTTCAGAGGCCACAAAATATGAAGATAGTGAAAGTAGCTTATTCTCAAAATGCATTTCAGGGAGAATCAGTTCCCAGCATCAAAGTAAATGTGAAGGAATCGAACAAACATGT
>JAJOOR010028954.1:0-15623 GCA_036250505.1 Solanum acaule
CCCCCCCCCCCCCCCACCATTTTTACTTACTTGTTTCGGAAATGCGTTGACTAAAAGAATATAATCGTAAGTTAAGTTTAAGTCTAAACCATATTCCTTGTGGGATGGACCCCAACCTCCAAGTTGGATTCTTTACTTGATAACGATCGCTTATACTTCTTTAGGGAGGTGTAATTTGAGCGTATCAATTTGCCATATGACCCCAACTTTACGAAACATCCGTAGAACTTCGTAAAAACAATCATAAAAGAGTCTGGAGATGATTAACTTAGCAAACCAAGTGTAAAACTTGAAGAAAAAGCACTAACTACCAATTTATATCTTCAAAAACTAGCTCCAAACGCAGCGAAAATGATTGCCACGTGTAGAGATCACGTTTCTATGCACAGGGGCAACCTTTAATGGTAGAAATCGCTAAAAACTAACCTTCATCATGAAATAACTCCATTAGAACCTTCACTTCAGTTTTGTTTCTTGTTAGGAAGTGAAAAGAGAAGTTTTTATGGGTTAGAACTTCGAACAAGCCGACAAACCATATTTTTGACCCGACGCGGTTCGCAATTCGGATTCCGCCCAGGCAGTCCGCAGTAAAATCCTCATAACTTTTTACTCCGATGTCGGTTGGATACGGGGTTTTGTGCTTTGCAAACTAGACTCGTAGGCCTTCAATTTTATAGGTTATGGGTCTTGTAACTCTTTATATATTGGAAGAAAACATCTAAGACATTTCACCCAAAGTTAAGAAAATATTATTGGAGAAACTTCGATAACTTTTGTTGACCTTAGTTTCGCTAATTTCTTGACTTCAAAACTTAACATACGAACCGTGTGCTATTATAATACCTCGTAACTCACTATTCTTAGCATGTTAGACACTCATAGGCTTATCCCCAAGGTATGGGATAATTTAAACCTTTCAAACGGGCGAAGTGCTACTCGAGCCATTTCCTTAATCCCGAACTTTGTTTGAGGGGTACCTTTGACCTAAAACTTTAGTTTAGTTCCTTGATATTGCCACTCATTTTCAATCTTAATCTCCAACATACGATACCAAGTCATATACACCTCATATAACCATGCCATACTGCACCACATATATTATGCAAGAATAGAGAAAAAAGTACGAGATCTTATAGTAATAATGATTTTCTTTATGCTGAAATGACATATGATGTTCGATTGAACAATGTCCACCACTGCTTTCTTGGTGACTAATTTGAAAGTAACAACTTCCACCCATTTGGTGAAGTAGTCGTTGACAACTAGAATAAATCTATGCCCGTTAGAAGCTTTCAGCTCGATTGGCCCAATAACGTCCATTCCCCAAGCAAAAAAAGGCCACGGAGCAAACATAGGGTGCAACTCTAAAGGGTGTGAGTGAATCAAGTCGCTATGAATCTGGCATTGATGACACCTGCAAACAAAGCGGAAGCAATCTCGCTCCATGGTCAACCAATAGTACCCTGCCCGAATAATCTTTTTTGCTAGAACATAACCATTCATGTGTGGGCCACATACCCCTGAATGCACCTCATTCATAATTGTCTACTTCTTGGATATTCACGGATCGCAATAAATTCAAATATGGAGTCCTTTTATATAAGATCTCGCCACTCAAGAAGAAACCATTGGCGAGTCACCTAATAGTTCTTCTTTGATCTCTATCAGCATACATTGGATATTCTCTTGCTTTCAGGACTATTATTTTAGACTGGTAAAATTTAAATATAAAGAGAGCATATAATTTGTTGTAATATTCAGATTTTTTTTATTCATTTATTTCAAATATAAACCTTCAGAAATAATAATATTTAAGTATTAAAAATGGTGAAAAATCTTTTAAGTTTGGTAAATAATTAGGTGTTCACAAAGATATTATTTCATGTATATTTATTAAATTTGGAGGTTTTCCCTTAATTGAAGCTTCCACATACTAGTGAACCACCATCGGCTAATTATTCCCACCAACCAATTTTGTTGTTTATTAATCTGAAATTGTTGATTCTCTTGTTTGTAGTAGATGTTGAATGCCATGTCTAAAGAAGAGAAGAAAATAGAAGTAACGAGTGCAGTTTACAAAGTTGGTCTTCACTGCCCAAAATGTGCACATGATATTAGAAAACCACTCTTGTCAACTCAAGGTACTCAACATTTATATATTTCTTTTGATTTGTTTATAAATTTTATGTATTTTCATGATATTCAATATGAGCCACATGGGTCAGGAGTTCATAGTGTGGATGTGAAATTCGAGAAAGATGAGGTTACAGTAAAAGGTGCTATTGACGCAAACAAAATTCACCAACGTTTACAGAAATGGACTAAAAACAAAGTCCACTTAGTATCACAGGCCAAGATTGAAAACGCAAACCAACTCAAAAAGGTCTCTCTTTTATTTATAACTTAATATTCATGATGTTAAATTATTATAATTCAGTATAAAAATTCTATTGCATAAGTCATGATGTAAATACTATTTACATTGGTATGCTTCATATGCTACACCAAATCACCTTTCTTATTTTCTAATTATTAACAGTTGTGGTTTATTTTTAAAAAAATAATTTGAGAATATAGAAATTCTTTTATATGCATTGATCAATCTATAAAAGTTAAAATCAAATATTAATTCTCTTCATTTAATGCAATTTTAGATGGCAATATAATTTTTAAAAAATAATATTTGTTATATTTTATATCAGTAATCAAAATTTTCCATATAATTAATTCAAGTTTCCGTGGACACTTCCATATAGTAATATTTTACAAAAAATATTTTGAACATATTAGAAATATCTAAAACTGTATTCATTTTACCTATTAGATTAAATTCATTCTCCTTTTATTTAACAGATCAAATTTATTACCTTTTTATCTACATGATCAGAAATGCTCTTAACGTCTTATAAATGTTTTAAAATTGCCGTTCTTCCATTCGGTGGATCCATTTTTTTTTTCGAATGTTATTTACAGGTCTAAAATTGTCCCTTCAATGACATAATTATATTACTTTTTATTAATTTTTATTCAATTATGTGGCCTTTATTTATTGATCATTTAGGTTTCTCAACTACCAAGTCAAAGGAATTGTGTTGACTTTTTAAATTTTTAAATCAAATCAAATCAACAAAAGTCAGGTTTTCAGTTTTGATTTTTGTCGACTTTTTTAAAATTTCCTTTCGGTAAAAACCCTCACCAAATGTCTAATTGTTGGCTAGGGTTGTTCATAACCCTTCAATATTTGAAGGTTGTATTTTGATTTATTGGAGCAGTTAGAGCATACTAATCACTTATTGTTTGTATGTGTTAGTAATTTAAAAATAATGGCTTAGATGTGTTAATAATTTAAAACGGTTTTTGTGTCACGTTGAGTTATGGATGGGTTGGGTTAGAATTTTAGGTAGATCAATAAATAAAGGCAATATGGTCAATTAAAATTTAGTTAAATAGAATATAATTGTGTCATTAATGGAAGAATAGTTTAAAGCTTAAAAACAATGTTAGGAGCAAACTTGATCCAATAAGTTAAAAGGAGACCATAAGTTGAAAGAGAGGTAAAATTTAATCCAATAGGCAAAAAAAAAAAAGACGTTTTAAAGTCATTTCTAATATGTTAAAGACATTTTAATCCTTTTTTTTTTTTTTTTTTTGAATATTGTGCTTTTAGAAGAAGTGTTTTTTTTTTCTTCAAAATTTTGAACAGTAAAATATTATTTTACGTAAATATTTATTTATCAAACATTTACTTAGGAATTGATCCGTCCATTGACTTGTTTCTATTGAATCTCGAAGGAAACTATTAAGACAACGACATTGACAGTTTACATGCATTGTAGCAAGTGTGAAGTTGATCTAGAGAGGAGGTTACTCAAACACAAAGGTAAAAAATATATAGTCCAATAAGATTTATGTTTTCAGAGATATATTATTTCGATAGTATCTATTTTTATATGCATTTATTGTTTGTAGGTATATATAGTGTTAAAACAAACTTCAAAGCTCAAACAATAACAGTTGAGACAATACTTGAGCCTGAAAAACTTGTGACATATGTAACAAAAACATTTGGCAAACATGCAGAAATCGTAAAGAAGAAAGAAGAGGAAAAGAAGGAGGTAGAGAAAGAAAAAGTAAAAATTGAAGAAAAAATTATTGAATTTAAGGAAGTGAAGAAAGTAGAGGCAAAAACCAAGGAAGGTGAAATTCCATACTTTGTTCATTATGTATATGGTCCTCAGTGGTTCAGTGATGACAACCCTAACGCTTGTTATGTCATGTAGACACATAATGACATGAACTTAATTCTTCCACATACCAAGTTAATTCTTAACTTGATAAGTGTAATGATATAGAAAAAATAATGTTTATTTTCTTTCACTTTTTTGTATACTAGGGGTATAGTCCGTACCAGCACAGACCCAACACTACATCATTGCTACATAAAATTGCCCGAAAGAATCATTAAGCTATTCAGGACCTCAACTAATTAATTTTCTGTTATGGTTAAAATCCTTGCACATGTTCAAATGACACAAAAGAGAGGATTGAATTATAACAGTTTGAATATCTATTTATAACCTCTTAATAACACAGGTAAGAACTTATCGCATGTGGTAACATATAAATAACATAATACAATTGAGCTATTAAATCTCAACACAAGCAATACCAATTCAAAATATCTCCATTGTTATGGCGTCTATGTAGGTATGTTCGATGTTTATCCTTGTGGCAAGTGGAGCTAACGTAGCAGATCCTATAATTAATAACTCTAGTGGGTACCTTAAGACACATTACAAAATAATAAGTAATGACATACACCAATAATAATGACAATAAAAATGTAGATATACCTAAAAACTACCGTCCTAATAATCGTGATGAGTGGACCGGATGATCATTTTTTTCATCACTTTCTTTCCAATTCGTATCACTTTCTTTCGACACACCCATCAATATTTTTTAAGAGTCCAAACAATATAAGAGTTTTTTTTTCAATAATATGAAACATAAACTTTAAATTTGACGAAATAAAAGTACATATATTAATTTTTTTTAAAAATACTATTGAATGATTATATTTAGGGTGCGTTCATTAGGAGGAAAAATGTTTTCTAGAAATAAGTGATTTTCTTATTTATTTTTTGGTGTTTGATTGCCGAATGAAAATAAGTGATTTTTTTTACTCCCTTTGATCCTTAAGGAAGTCATTATCCAGGAATTAGAGGAAAATGTGTTCCTTGGCAATTTTTTATTCAAATATGTGCAATTAAATATGAGAAAATTGTAAAATATTTTCTTTCATACCAAACACACCCATAATTTCCCACCACAAACTCAACCCTCACATTATAATAAAGAATTAAAAGGGAAATATCAACTTGAGAAAAAGAAAAAACTAGTCGAAAACATGAATTCAAATATTAATATTATACACAGAAAAAGTTATTATGATCATGACTTTATAATAATTTAAACAAATGTAACTTGTACCATTGGAAATTATTTTGATGGGTTCTCAGCACATTGAAAAATAGTCAAGAGAGCAAACTCAAATAGTTCAAAAGTTTCACTCTTTACAGACCGTAACAATAGTAATCCATTGGTTAACTACAATCTTAAAAAATGAATAGATTTTCTAAATGAGCTCAACTTACATTGTTTAAACATGCCGTGAAAAGCAAAACTAACAGCAGCCTAAGTGTGCCCTGTTTTTCAGAGAAAATTCGTATAAAAGTTTTCTTATGCATTCTCAATTTTTGTTCCGGTTAGACATCATTTGAAGCATTTTGATCATGATCGAGTGTAGTATGTTGTTGAAAGTTGTTGGAATGTATGTGTCCACTAGTTACTGTTGGCTTTTAAAGGTATGAACAAGAAATGAATGGTTGTGAATCTCCTGAAGGGTTGTGACTACGCCGAAGGGTTGTGACCTTTATGAAAGGTTGTGTCCTTTCTAAAGGGTTGTGACCGTTTGAAAGGTTGTGCCTTTTCCAAAGTGTTGTGACCTTTGTGAAAGGTTGTCTTCTTTCCAAAGAGTTGTGACCTTTACCCTTTGTTGGCTATAAATAGAGAGGCTTTCTCTCATTTTTCTGCATCGAATTCTTCCCTTCTCTTGCATACATTTCTTACAAAACAAAATCGACCGGTCGTGTCTGTGTATGTGATTTGTTGCTGTCATTTTGAGTTCATTTAAATTATTGAAGTTTGAGGTACCGCTACTTCTTTATGATTAATCCGTTTTATCTCGGGAGAAATTAATCTGCAACCTCGAGTACTTGAGGGGATTAAATTTCTTAAGGACACAGTGAGTTCTGTGAACTCTGATAGTTCTTTGTTTTTCTTTTCATCTTTTATTATTTCCTGTTTGCTAATCTGAATACATGAGATAACGCTTAAGATATCTAATTATTGGTATTTTAAGTGGTAAAGAAATTACTTCTGTGTTCTTTTTATTGGAAAAAAGAAAGAAAAAGAGTATTATTTTATCATATGATAAAAGAGATTTGGGGTGAATTAGTACTACTTTAATATGTTCAAGTATATTTTATGTAGTAAGTTTTTCTTGGATGGGTAAGATTATTTTTATTTTCTTCCCAAGTGCATTCAAGCATTGAACCCCTTTAGTTTTCTTTTCAGTTAGAAAAGTTATGTTGTGCACAAAGGCTAAGATGTGTACTTTAATTATTTTTCCTATATTCTTAGTTTTATATAACTATGAACAGATGTTGTCTCCTAACAATATTTGAACATGAGTTTAGTTTCTCGTTGAAATTCAATGTCTTCTAATGAAAATTGGGAAAGAAAGAAAAAAAATTAGCAAGAAAAGTGACTTGCATAGAATCATTGCTGACAAATAGAATATGATTCAATGGGGGTAAAATCAGGTTCTATCTTTATTTCCCTTGATTATTATTTTTCTATCCTTTATAAGTTATGAGATTTATTTCATAATAAATGTTAGGATAGATGTTTATTATATGATGATCTTAGAATATATCTTTATTATTATTAATGTGTAGTCTGTTAAGAGGAGAAAAAAAACTTTTGTAATTTTCTACTCCATGTGAAATTTGATTGTGTATGACTTTCGAAGACTAAAATCTTCTGATTTTTTACTCCTTTGGTTTGAAGCATTTAAGAACTTCACGAACAAATCAGATTGTACATTGATTTGAAGACCAATTTGTTAAATACTCTGTTTAAATGAATATTCTGACTTGAAGAGTACAAAATCTTCATCAGAAATATTAAGGCTAAATGATTTGAAAAAGATAAATCTTCATCGTTAGCTAGAAACAATGTTGTATTTGAGGTTTCTAGAGATTAAAACCTTTTTGGTTTACTACTCTGTCTGAATGTGAAATTGATTTGAAGAATATAAAAACTTCATCAGAATTCAAGGTTCATTTGGTTAACGATTAGAAGAATATGAAAACTTCATCGTTAAACTAGAAACAAGTGGTATAAAGATTGAATCTTTATTATTAGTATTTTAAATACTAAGTGGTCTGTCTAATTCTGACAGAAAGGGGAAAAAACACTAGTGACATAAAATTAGTGATTTTTGTGCATGCAATAGGTGTTTCTATAGATTAAATCTCCAAAAAAAGGTTTCGTGTTGCCAATATGTATTTTGATGGTATACAATTTGAAAGCATGGAAAAAATATGTGGAAAATAATTTCAAATACTTGAAAAATATTTTTGAGAACATATTTAAAAGGCGTAATGGCCTGGGAGGCCCCTATACTTGGCTCTATTTGTCACATGGACCCTTCTACTCATTACTTTGCCAATTGAACCCTTGAACCCACTGAAATAGAGCATTTTAAACCCCTCTGACCATTGACCTAGTCTACATAGCAACTTAATCTTTGAGCTGAAACAAACACGTGATTTCACGCGTTAAAGGAGCGTAAACATAAAATTTTGGACTAAAAGTAATTAAAAGATAAAGAAAAATTGAATAAAAAAACAAAACAAATAAATAAATGTAAAATATGTCACCCTCTTTGTTTTTTCCCCAATTTCTTTTCTCTTACTACCACCCATTCTTCCCCCACTCATTCTTCCCCAACCCAATTTCCATTTCTCTCTCTTTCAAAAATCGTAATTTTTCCAGTATTTGTGAGATAAAATTATGTGGAGAGAAGCTATTAAGAAAACAGGGGAGGGGTAATTTACATGTGGTGAAGTGACAAAGATCCGGTGATTTTGGAGAGTGAAGAGTGATTGTTGTATGTCTTTGAAAAATTAGGTGAAATGTATTGTGTAAAATTGTAAGAAGATGTTAGCATATTAAGATATTTTAGTGTGGTTCGTCAGTGTTAGAAAATATTCAGATACTTTAGTGTGGTTCGTCGGCAATAATGGAGGAAACGGATTCATGGTGGTTCAAGTGGTGGACAGAGACGTTGGTCAAAAAAATATGACAGAAAGTTGTGAACGGTGAAAATTTGGAGAAGAACGGAGGATTATAGTTATTTAAGGCAATTTTTCAGGTAAGGATGTAAGATTGCAATGGTGTATTTTGGTGTAAAAAATGGAGGGAGGTAGTCAAGGATAGAGATGGTGAGGGAGAAACATAGTGAAAAAGAAATTGAAAATTTTAAATAAATTAAAAATAAATGACGTGTCATTAAAAATCTAACATGGATGATGAAGTGTTATTTTTATTGTGTGTTTGAAGTGCACACGAAGTCAAAAGGATTTAAAATGTTGTGTTTCAGTGGGTTTGAGGGTTCATCTGGCAAAGTCGTGAGTAGAAGGGCCTATGTGACAAACGGAGCCAAGTACAGGGGTCTCCCAGGTCAATCTGCCTATTTAAAATGTGGGTTCTTTACTTGTGATAAAGACAAAATTAGACTTACTATCTAATTTAAATTTGAAAGTACAAGATATGAAATTTAATGACATTCTTGTATTATGGTCGACCCACAAAATTCTTGAAGTATATTTGATATCGTGGTCGTTGAGTCTCTCTTTACTAGTATATGCTATGACTAGTATAAAATCACAAAATTGTATTACTTGTTCAAAAGAATTGTATTCTTTGATGAAAAAAGTGTCATTTAAAATATTGTGATTTTTCATGAAAAGTTATGTTTCTTAAAATAAATTTATTTGTATAGACATGAACATTGGTGAAAAGTGACTTGTATTGTTTGTGTTGTAAAGCAAATCTTTGGGTCATATTGCCCTTATTGAACTGATGAGACTATGGTCATGGGTAATTCTATAACAAATTGAATGTTATGGAAAGGTCCTTCTGAAAAGGACATATGACAAGGCGCTGATTCTAAAACAATATATGTATTTAACAAAGTTATAGAAAGTAAAGTACAAAATATTTGTAGGAAAAGGTTACCTCACGGAAGGTCTTTTCAAACTCAATATTTATGTTTGATCTTACTTGCTTGAATCAAATTGTTTGTGACATGAACCCTTGGGACATGTCAATTACAAAACCTTGCAAAAACTTATCAACTTAGAAGTTTTGCCTAACTTCTAGTGCAATAAATCAAAATGTCAAGTATGGTTGTTGAAAGAAATTTTAATCCCTTATAATTAATTTAGACTGACATTTGTGATATAAAGTTAACATCATCTCTTTGTGGGAAAAAGTGTTTCATAAATTTTATTGACAATTGCACTAGATAGTGTTATGTCTATTTGCAAAATGGTAAGGATGAAACAATAGAAACATATAGACAAATATAAAACTGAAGTTGAAAATCAGTTGGATAAAAAGATTGTTATGATTAGAAGTGATCGATGTGGAGAATATGAATCTTCTTTTGCAGAAATATATTTGAAAAAATGGAATCATCCATCAAATTACTACACATACTCACCTCAATCTAATGAAATTGTTGACAACAAAAAATCAAACTTTGAAGGAAATGTTGAATGTCATACTTATAAGTTCAGGTTTAGCACAAAATTTGTGGGGGTGCTATCATTATAGCAAAAGAGAACAACAAAAAGTTTGTCTATTCAAAAAGAGAGGAACAAAGTTTTATTTGTTAATAAAGGGAGCAACAAATAAAAAAAAACTTTTGTTTTTTAAGAAAGGAAGCAACAAAAGGTTTTGTTTGTTCAGGCTTTGTTGTATTCTGATAGAGAACTGCTTGTAAAGTATATACAAACAATAACTCTTGAAAGATGAGATCTAACAATTTCCAATATAGTCTATTCCATATGAGAAATGAAAATGAGGAAACTGTTCTCAAACGGGTCAAAATAAAATCTAAGACTTTGAATTATATGTTCATTGAATATGCTACAAATAGTAAAACATGTCAATTTATGATTCATATGTCCGAACCTTCGGATAGTTAAGTGAACCTTACAATTTTTTTAAGACAGAAAGTAAAACATTCAACTTGTAATGAATGATGGTATGGAAAAAAGAACCTTGCAATGAATGTGATACTAATATTTAATAACTATAATAATGTGTAGTTGTACTCCCTCCATCCTTAATTATTTATCTATTTTTTTCATTTTTATCTGTTCCTTTTACTTTATTTTGACAAATAAAAAATAATAATTTTTGTTATCTATTATACTTTTAATTAATTTCTTTGAAAAAAATAAAACTTTTTAAAAATTTAAATTTTTAATTCATCTACTTTATAATAATAGAAGTATAAAATTTAAGTACTAAATCAATCATTATTTCTTTAATGAATGTGTCAATTTAAAAATGAACAAATAATTTATTTTATTTTTTTATGAATCTGTCAATTTAAAAATGAATAAATAATTAAGAATGAAGACAATAGCACGTAGGTTGGCCTACATGGGGAGAAATAAAAGTTGAAATTGGGGTTGACCAATGACTATAGCGGCGGCATACACTGCTTGTTATGCCCACTTGAGCCATTACAGGTCCACCTTCCACTCTAATATATTAAAAAATATATTTTTTTCATATTATAATTTAATTAATTAATTATTAAACTATCTTTTATGATTTAAGATTATATATCAATTACTATGAATATCATGAGTGGTGACATAATTCTTATACTGATTACTTTTTTTGGTCTTATTTGTATGTCGTCCTTGTTAAAAGTAAATTATTCTTAATATTTGTCATTTCACAAAATCAATGAATAAATGACTTTATTCTTTCTATTTTACTCTTGAGAACTATTAGTCTTGAAAGTATAAATTTGACCAACATAAAAAAAATGATTAATACATATTTATTGGTCAATTTAATTAATTAAAATTAATTAATTTGTATTCATTTCTTAAAAAATTGACTTTAAGAAATCACTAAATAATCGTACAATTAATTTTTAAAAGATGTAAAACCTAGAATAATAACATATAAAGGGAGTAATATTTTTCAAAATGCGTGCAATATTCAAAATTGACAAATAAAAAAAGAATATAGAGAGAGTGTGTACATGCTAAGAAAATTATACTCCTTTTGTTTTAAAAATAATGAAATAGTTTAACTTGAAGCGAAGTTTAAAAAAAGAAAGAAAAATATTTAATCATGTGGTTCTAAATTAAAGTTATATCAAATATATAAAAATATCCTTTAATTTTGTGGCCTTAAACATGTCACGTGAAAGTTGAAGTTAAAGTGTTATCAAACAAAGAAATATGTCATTCTTTTGAAACAAACTAAAAAAAAATTGGGTCATTCTTTTTTAAACAAAAGTAATACTAAATTTCTATTTTTAGCTATAGAAAATACTTCATCTATCCTTAATTACTTGTCTATTTTTTTTTTATAGTTGTTTCTAATTACTTATCCATTTTGATAAATCAAGAAATGACAAATTATTTTTACTTATTATACTCTCAATTAATTAGTTTGAAAAATGTAGAACTCCTTGAAAATTTAAATTTTTAATTCATTCAATTTATAATTAATATAGATAAAATAATAAACTCACTATGACAATAATTATTTTTTTAACAAGTGTGACACTTTGAAAATAGATAAATAATTAGGACGGATGAAGTATTCATCTGTATATACCTTAGAGATCTGGTAAGAGGGTCCCTTATGTTAATTTTCCATTATAAAAGGCGTGTCTTATCTTTCAAATTTGAAGACAAATTGTAGTGAGTAGGCATTTACAACTTCTACAATGGCGTCCTTACTAAGGAGAAGGTTTTATTCAAGTGAATCATCATTTGCTCAGAGGCTAAGAGATCTGCCAAAGTATCTTCCTGGTACCAACATCAAAACTCAAGTTTCTCAAGTTAGTATTTTCACTTTCACTTTCTATTTCTTCCTATTTTCAGTACTGGAGCTGTAGAAAAAGCGTCAAATTTGCTCTTCTAATGTATAATCTGTTATACTATTTGGATAAAATGTGTGAAATTTTTTAATTAAATGCCGAATTACCTTTTAATTATCCAATTTGCTTGAATACACCATTGAACCCGCTACCCGTCGCGCACGACCCACATAACCCATTTTTGTTCACTTTCTCTCTTTGCATATTCTTTGGTTCTCTGGTTTAAAATATAATAGGTTCATGATTACTTGTATACTTTTAATTAGGACATTTATTAATAAAATAATATTAATTGATATAGTGAGTATATTATTTTATCCTTATTATTAAATTACGAAGCGAATAAATTAAAAAATATGATTTTCAAAAAGTTTTATCGTTTTCAAAATTAATTAATTATGGGTATAATATAATTGTAAAAAAAAAAACTGTCCTTTTTCAATTGGACACGAAATTAAAGAGTAAGAGAATTCTTGAAATTTTTAATCTAAGTCATTTAGTGGCACACGTTCCAAGAGAAAACGAAATATACTTCCTCCGTCCAACAATAAATATCCAATACACTAAAAATAGTTGTTCAATAATATTTGTTTAATTTAAAAAATCAAGAGATAATTTAACTTTTATGTCTATTTTACTCTTGCTATTAAATATTATTTATTTATCTAACATATTTATTAAAACATTAAATTTAATAAAATCAAATAATGAAATAGTAATATTGTTGGATAAATATTGTTGAACATAGAGAGAGGGGGAGTACTATTTGAACTTTAAGATTTGTTTTTTCTATTGTCTTTATGATCTACTTCCTCCGTTTTATTATTGTCCTTATTTTAGATTTGAAGTTTTTAACAAAGTAGGTGAATTTATCATTATATTCTCATTTAGTATTCATTTAAAGTTAAGTTTTTAATTAATGAATATGAATTAATTTATTTTAAATAGTTAATTTTATCAATAAAAATTAATTAATTACTTAGTTATTTTGTGCTAGTCAAATACATACTTTTTAAGGATTAATAACTCTCAAGGCAAAAATAGAAAAAATAATGTTATTTATGTATTGATTTATAAAATGACAAATATTAAAGAATATATGATTTTAGTAAGGACGACATATAAATAGAAACAAAAAGGCTATTTTATTTGTTCACTTTTACGTGTTTGTTATGTTAAAAATATTTTTTTATTTTCATTTGTCACTTTTTCACATATAAAAACATATAGTTTTTTATATTTTATTTTTAGTATTAATTATTTATTTTCCAAATCATTTTTTCAAGATATAATACTAAACATCAATTAATAGAGATAATATAGTAAAATAATCATATTAAATATTATTTTTAATGAATTGCTAAGTCTAAATATCACTAGTAAAAATAAATAAAGGAAACAGTTTGATTGAACACCAAATTTAACAAAGAAAGAGAATTTTCAAACTTGTAATTTAAAATAAAAAAATATCAATTAAATAAATATTTTAAAATTAAATTATTATTAAATATAAATATTTAGTGGCAGAATTTGAATACATGCCAAGTTTAAGAATAAGAAAATAGAATTAATTATTTTTTCAAATAAATTTAAAAGAATATTGTCATATTATTTAATAGTAATTTTTATGAGAAGGTAAAATACAAATTCTTTTATGAATGGTGCTGAAAGTCAAAGAACAAAACAGAAAATAGTGCCGCATGTGCCATCAGTGACGGAAGCCTGTATGGGGCTTTGGGCCAATACTTTCCTGTTCAATTACTATGTTTTATTTTTTATTAATTTATTTTTTGAAATAATTTAACTTTTCAAATTTATATAGATAATAAATTTTAGAAAAAAGTTATTTTATTTTTAAATTTTATATACCATCAAAATGCATCACATGTAATAAAAATAGGGTAGTACGAAAGTAGTCAGTTCACTTTAATCGAAGCCAAGAAGAAAAAGACAATTTTTATTTTTTTTAGGGGGTTTCATTCCGTGTTTGGTGGAGAGATCGATTAAATTTGAATCACACATTTGTCGACATGATTTTTATTATATTTATAGTTTAAGTTTGAGATATCTAATTAAGGATGGAGGGGTTTAAATCACTCCATCGTGACCTATACTTAGGATAGGCATGGTATGGTATAAATCGATACCATACTAAGATAAAAAAATTTGATACTTTGATTTGAGTATAATAGTATATGATATGCATTTAAAAAAAAATTGATATTCAATATGTGGTACTTTAGTATATATTAAAAAAATACTGAAATATCAAATAATGTACCAAGGTATTTAGTTACATATTAAATTTATATGTTTTATTATACTATATACTAGCAATATTAGTGCTTAACTAATTATTTACACTCTGTTTGAATCATTGTTACCCATTGTATTATATTGTATCGTTACCATATCTACAATGTTTGTTTTGATTGTTACTTAAAATGTATTGTGTTATGTTGTTAAATTTCGTTGTTACATAACAATGAGAAAACTCATTTTATGAAACAACCGATTTGGTGTGTTCCTGTTGTTACTTAATTTCTTTTTCCAATTATATCCTTACATAATATTTCATAATACTTTTTTACCCTTTATAACCCTATATTATTTAATTCTAGTCAACCCTCCCACCCTAGAATAATTAAGGATATTTTAGTAAATTTATAAATTACAATACAGTACAATACAATACATTATGAAACAATGGATAACAATGATCCAAATAGAGTGTTAGACGTCACATTGACTACTTTATTTTAATTGATTGAAAACCCTTTTTAGGTGATTAATTAACAAGGGAATTCTTTGTAATTTTTAAAAAAATATATATAATAATTATATATATATATATATATATATACACATTAATTATATTAATATATCAAAATTATACATTTTATTAACTATTTTTTTTTTTATAGATGGCTATACAATGTAATATTTTCCTATCTTAGATCTTTGACAAGTATTTTAGTTAAGAAAAATTTAACTACAATTTAATTACAACATCAACTAAATTCACACCAAAATTTAGATAATGCTATCACGTGCAATATAACATTATTGATGAGTTCAGATTTGTCATCACTCTTTATATCTTTGGAAAAATATATTGGTCCAAGAGCCTTAATCATCATTAACAAATGTCATTACCACTAATTTAATGTTCTATTTTGTTCAAAGTTAAGTGGAAAATGAGAACATTCATTTATTTATTGTGATGGATTGATTATTTATTTTTTAAAAGTTAGATCAGTACACTAAACTCTTGCTATGCATTGGGTTTGAAAAGTGATCGAATCACAAGAGTCTATTATATACAGTCTTACCCTTCATTTTTACAAGTGAC
>JAJOOR010028955.1:0-10800 GCA_036250505.1 Solanum acaule
AAATCTTGCTCTAGGTAGGGCCTTAGTTAAAATATCAGCAGTCTGAAAATCAGTTTTGCAGTGCACCAAGTCTATGTCTCCATTCTTTTGCACCTCCCTCAAGAAATAAAGCTTGATCTTGAAATGTTTTGTCTTTCCATGTGAAACATGATTATTTGCAATTGAAATTGCAGCTTGATTATCAACAAAGATTTCAGTGCTCTTCTTTTGCTCCATATACAAATCTGTCAATAGCTTCTGAATCCAAAGGGCTTGATTCACAATTGATGCAGCTGCAATGTACTCTGCTTCAACTGTAGATTGAGCCACAATATCTTGCTTCTTTGAACAC
The DNA here is from genome assembly GCA_036250505.1 of Solanum acaule. NCBI lineage: Eukaryota > Viridiplantae > Streptophyta > Magnoliopsida > Solanales > Solanaceae > Solanum > Solanum acaule. Next base: position 332 of record JAJOOR010028955.1, read on the forward strand.
CAAGAGAACATTCCAGAACCAAAACTAAAACAGTAACCTGAGGTGCTTCTCATATCATCTGAGCTACTAGCCCAATCATTATCAGAAAATCCAAGAAACTGAAAGTCTGATGCTTTTTTAAACATTATGCCAAAATTCGTAGTACCTTTAACATATCTAATCACACGTTTAGCTGCTTGAAAATGAATTTCTCTAGCACAATGTATATATCTTGAAAGTAAACTCACAACATAAAGAATATCTAGTCCTGTTGCAGTCAAGTACATTAGGCAACCTATCAGGCTCCTATAAAGTCCTTCATCAACCTTTTCAGCTCCATCATCTTTGCAGAACTTTTCCTTTTGATTCATAAGAGTTGTTGTAGACTTGCATTCTTCCATTTTGAACTTTATGAGAATTTCTTTAGCATATTTCTGCTGGCATATGAAGACCCCATGTCCTTTTTGCTGAATTTCCATGCCAAGAAAGTAGAACATTTCACCAAGGTCTGTCATCTCAAGAACTTCCATCATTTCAGTCTTGAACAAATTAATCTAGTTCAAATTGCTACCTGTAACTAGCAAGTCATCTACATACAAAGAAACAATGGTTAAATCAGAATCTTCTTTTCTAAGATAGAGTGTAGACTCGCTGAGACTTTTTGTAAAGCCTAAGCTCAGAAGATGAGTATCAATTTTGCTATACCAAGCTCTAGGAGCTTGTTTTAAGGCATACAATGCCTTCTTTAGAAGGTACACTTTGTCTTCTTTGCCTTTGATAGAAAAATCTTCAGGTTGTTCTACAAAGATTTCTTCTTCAAGGTAGCCATTTAGGAAAGCTGATTTCATATCAAGCTGGTGTATCTTCCATCCCAGTTGAGTTGCTAAAGCTAACAACATTCTTATCGTATCCAAACGGGCGACAGGAGCAAATGTTTCTGAAAAATCTACTCCAAACATTTGTGCGTACCTTTTTGCAACCAGCCTGGCCTTGTACTTGTTTATGGAACCATCAGGATTTAGCTTGGTCCTATAAACCCACTTGACTCCAATAGCCTTCTTGTGCGATGGTCTGTCAACCAGTTCCCATGTGTTGTTCTTTTCTATCATTTTGAGCTCCTCCTGCATTGCATATCTCCATTTTTCATCTTAAGCAGCCTCCATAAATCCTCCTGGTTCTAAAATTGCAACATTACACCTTTGATATATATCAGAAAGTGCTCTTGTGCCTCTAATAGGTACATAATCAACATCTTCATCTAGAGATTCTAGATTTTTTTGCTTTTCATCATCTTGCCAGCTCCAGTTGTCATTTTCCACGAACATGACATCCCTGCTAACAATGATTTTGTCATTTTGAGGTTGATAGATCCTATAAGCTTTTGAGAGACTACTGTATCCTACGAAAATTCCAGGTTCAGCCTTCTTGTCCAACTCATCTCTTTTCACCTGATGTACATAAGAAAAACAAAGACAACAAAATATTTTCAGATTTGTTAGCAAAGGTTTGTAACCAAACCAAGCCTCAAATGGTGTCTTCTTTTGCAAGGCCTTAGTTGGCAATCTGTTTAGCAGAAATACTGCTGTATTTGTAGCTTCAGCTCAAAATTTCTTTGGCAGTCCTTTCTTATGGAGCAAACACCTTGTCATCTCCATTAGCGTCCTATTTTTTCTTTCCACTACTCCGTTTTGTTGGGGAGTACAGTGTGTGTTAGCTGATGCTCAATTCCAGCTTCATTACAAAACTTGTTGAATTTTTCTGAAGTATACTCGGTTCCATTATCGATTCTTATCACCTAAATTTTGTAACCACTCTGATTTTCCACAAAAGCCTTGTATTTCCAGAATACATCAGTGACCTCAGATTTATAATTCAAAAAATAAATCCAACAATTTCTGGTACAATCATCAATAAAGGTAATAGAGTACTTACTACCCTTTAAAGATGGTGTTTTCTGAGGTCCGCCTACATTCGTGTGAATAAGTTACAGTTTCTGCTTTGCCTTCCATGATGAATTCTGAAAAGGCAACCTTGTTTGCTTCCCATACTGACAAGCTTCACAGGTAGGCCGGTTCTTCTCAAGGCTTGGAAGACCTTCTGCTAGTTGGTTTTCTTTCATGAAGAGTATATCATCATGATGAAAATGTTCGAGTCTTTTGTGCCATAGTTCTGAGTTATTTTCCAACTTGATAACTGCTGCTTGCTCCTCGTCCAACAAGTTCAAGGCAAAACGTTTTCCTTTCATCTTGACCTTGAACATCTCTTTATTATCAGCATCCTTGATGACACATGCTTTTTCTTCAAACAACACTTTCAAACCATTTTCAAGTAGCTGTCCAACACTTAAGAAGTTTTGATCAAGATCAGGAACAAAAAGAACATCAACTATAAGTTTCAAACCTGTAAGGCTTTCAATTGCAACAGTTCCTCTGCCTCTAGCATTGAGATATTCTCCATTTCCAATTTTCACTTTGGAAATAAAAGATCTATTTAGATCTTTAAAGAGTTCTTGGTCGCTGGTCATATGATTTGTGCATCCACTATCAATTAACCAACTTTCAGAAGCGCTTTTGCTAGAAAAACAAGTTGTTACAAACAATTGCTCTTTTTGATATTGATTTACTGCAGCCTTATCTTCTTCTTGTTGCGGTTGTGACTTGCATACCCTTTCCACATGGCATAATTGACCACATTTGTTGCACTTGACGTCGGGTATCCACCAACACTTCTGTTGAGAGTGATTTGTCTTTTTGCAATGAGGGCATGGAGGCTGACTTCCTCCCTGATTGTTGTAATTAATGCTTGGCTTCTGCTTCTTGTTCTTTTTCCTTCCTTTTTTTGACTCGCTGTTCAATGAATTATCTTGAAAAGCACCTTCAATAGAACCTTCTTTCCTCATTAATCTCCTTTGCTCTAATGCCTGCAAAGCTTTAACAAGTTCTACCAAGGTAACGCTTGACAGATCTTTAGAATTCTCTAAAGAAGAAATTGTGGCTTCATATTTCTCAGGAAGTGTAACAAGAATCTTTTGAACAATTCTTTCATCAGCAAAATCCTTACCGAATAATCTCACCTTGTTGGCCAAGTCAAGTAGTTGGTCTGTATAGTCTTTTATAGTTTCTAATTCTTTCATTCTCTTCATTTCAAATTCTCAAATCAGATTCATCACTTGCATATTCTGCATTCTTTCATTTCCTTGGTATTCTTTTTTGAGATACTCCCAAATTTCTGTAGCAAACTTCATTTGCATAATTCTGGTAAGAATTGAAGGGGATACTGCAGAGAAAGGCAAGCTTTAGCTTTGGCTTTCCTTGTCTTATTCTCCTTGTGATGTTTCATATGATTCACTGTTGGATTATCACCGAGAGGAGTTACTTCATAATCCTCTTCTACTGCTTCCCAGAGATCCAGCGCTTCAAGATGAACCATCATTCTAATTTCCCAAGCTTGATAATTCTCACCATTGAAGACTGGTGGAGTTAAGAAGCTTGTTTCAGAATTCATTTTCTATAAACTATTTAAGATAGTAGTTCAAAGAAGGGTTTATATGGTTCACTCTCTTCTCACAGATCCCTCAAGATGGCAATGCTCTGATACCAATTTGTAGGTTTTTAACAGGAGAATAACAGAAGTTTACTAAGAAAGAAAAGAGAAGAAACAAGGTTAAGTTTCATTTTTTATTGAAATAATGACTGCAATATAAATACATGAATTCATAACTTAAAAAGCTAAAGAAAAAGAGTGAAATAAGCTAACATTATCTCCAATAACTAAAGTCTAAAATATAGCAACTAACTAATCAGATTCTGCCAAATACTGCAGCCTAATTTATCTGAACTTAATCCTACTTTTAAGCTGTATATTGATACAATAGAAAGTGGAACTAATCTCCAGGTTTTGAAGCACCACTTTCAACAATTTATGTTTATGCTTTTGATCATTATGTTGAAGTAAAGATATGTTAATCAAGAGTTTGATGTAATCATTAGACTATTGGTGTCATTTAGATTAGAATTCTTAAACTTGTGAAATGAATGACTTTGATCTTTATAGAGTTTTCAGTGGCCAAAAGATCCATGGGATGTCCAAGAAAGGACTTTTGAGTGTTCATAAGTTGTGGTGGTTCCATACTACCTTGGAATTTTAGTTATTCAACTTTTTATCTTCTTGAGGTATTGAATCGATTAGTCACATAAAAAAAAAGGAATGTAGTGGATGGTAAGTATTGTACTCAACCTTCATCAAAAGTTTGAGGTTCAAATTTCGGATTGGAGTCAATGAATTACCCCTCAAAGTAGGATCAATCCATATTAATCAAATCTTAAAGAAATATTTATCTCCTTATAAATATTAGATTAAAAATCGCAAAATTAAAGTATTAACCATATTGATCGAAACATAAACAACAAAATATGCCTTTTGGTTATCAAAGTAGTGCCATCAATTGTGAATGATTTTGAATAAAGGACTTGCTAAGGTGATGTTTGCGTAATTGACGAGTCCACAAATTGGACTCATTTAGGGCTTTATTTTGACATAAATAGTGTCCTCAAATGCTTATTTTGTCTCAATATCTGACAAAAACTCTTAAGTTTCAGGTATTTGAAGTTTTAGTGGAAGCATAGACACTTAGGTACAAAAAGGAACAAAAAGGATAAAAAGAACAAAGAAGTTGAAGCCTGAGCATCGCTAAGCAAACTTGGCGATTCGCAGAAGGGACGCACTCCGCCTTTCGTTCCAGTACGCGAAGCCCTGAAGGAGCAGGATCAAAAGGCGATGAAAGGAGCAGTCGGCGTTCCACCAAATAGATCCGTGAAGTAGTACTATGTCGTCCAATGACACAGAGCACGACGATGCTGAAGTCTAGTGAAAGACAGCAACGAATTACACCAAAGGGCGAATTATCGAGTTAATCGGCGATTCCGACTAACCTCACCGAATGGTCTGCTATCTCTATTTTCTGAAGTCTATAGTAATACTAAAATTAGTTATTAATTTTAGAGAGTAGAACATTTATTTTAATTTCCAGAATAGAACAGTGCTTTTTATTTTTTACTCTCAAATTTGGAGAGGGTTTTGGAAACTTGAAGAAAAGAGTTCATCTTCCCCTAGTTGGAAGTGAGTCTTCTCTATTCTTCTTCCTTTGCTTAAATCAAAGTTTAATTTCTTATACCCATTTGATTTCATTATCATTTTAGATGTATTTTGTTATTTCTTGATGTGTGGCTAAAATCCCCTATTCTTGGGGTGTGATTTAGCAAATATGTGTTGATATTATTGTTGGGTCTTGCTTGCTGATAAGTTAGATGTATTTTAATGGTGATTTCACCTAGTGGTTGTGGTTTAACTTAATGGGTTTGTAGTTGCAAATACAAAGCCACCCATGTGTTTTCGGCTTTCCCGAGAGGGAGGTCGCGAAACCAAAACCATTAGACTGATGGCCTAAAGAATGAGTTGACATGAGGTTCAGCCCGAGAGGGTGAACCCTAGTCTCATATCCTAACACTCAGCTTGAGAGAGTGAGTGGGGTAAGGCGTAGACTGGTCTTCATGCGGCAAAATGGGTGTCCGAGAGGAACGCATTTGAAACGGGATAAGTTGCCTGAGAGGGAACTTATTTCCATCTAAAGTTTAGCCTAGTCACTATTATCTTGCAAATTTATTATCGAAAGCATGTACCCAACTATTTATCTCAACTTGTATTGCGGTCATACCCCAAGAACTCTTCCCCATACTTGATTTCTTGTTATTTTTGTTGTTTTAGCTATACTTGTGACAAAACCCCAAATTGATATTTGACACTTTTGTGTCCCTCCTTTAATTTACAATGTTGTTATTCGTTAATGTCTTTAGCTACGACTAGTTAGAACTAGATTTTATTTTTCTAATAATTCTCCCTTGGGACATGACCCCAACCCTCGGTTGGGTTACTATATTATCAACAATCGTAGACACTCGAACCGTAGGTAGTGTCGTTGGTCACAATAAGCATCAAAATGGCGCCGTTGCCGGGGAGTGGTGTCACGTGAAGATGTAAACTTCTAGATTTTTTGTTCTTTTTAGTGTAGTTTTTACAAATTTTAATTTTAGTTTTGTTTTTATTTGTTTATTATTTGTGTATGCAGGTCCTCTGAGCATGACAGAGGGAGTGGGTGGCAAGCCAGTTGAGGCAAATCAAGAAGTCGAGGGTGACTTCACACTAGCTGCATTGGTATCTCAACTAAATGACTTGACCACCAAAATATCTGAGGTGGAAAACCAGTGCAAACGCCAAGGGAGGTACATACCTCCTCATGCGCGGAAGAAGTCTAGAGAAGATGAGAAAAGTCGTGTTGAGGACACACTTCGAATCAATCTCCAAAAGATCACCTATCAAGATCGAGTGTTGGACGAAATGAGAGAGAATGTTAAAGCGTTGAATCAATTGATTGGATCTCATTCTAGATCAATCCAACACATCAGATCACTCCTGATGTTTGCAATGCCTCAGCTCCATCCAAACAATATATTGGGTTACCTAGTGACACTAGGCCTAGCTCCAATAATAGAGAGTAAGGCAGGACCTACGTCGAGCCACGACATTAAATAAGGCACTTCTTGGGAGGTAACCCAAGGTCGTAAAGGTAGGATTTTACTTTTATAAATAATAGTGTGTTGTTTGTACAGATTGAGGAAGGAAAGTGCTTGAAAAGATGTATGGTGGCGAGTAACATGTCCTTTTGGCAGATCACCGACAAGATCGGCGTACCCGATCATTTCCACTGTTTGATTCAATACACCTCAAAGGTTGAGTCTGTAAAACTCGGTGGAGTGAGAATTTCATCGGCGTATCGCCAACCCAGTTGGCGATCTTGACGAAGACCGCCAATGTGATGCCCACATGAGCTGAAAATCCTGATATATTTGGCGAGGTAATTAGACATTCGGCACTTCGCCGAGTGATTGGGCGAATTCAACTAACATCGCCGAATAAGAAGAAGCTGGACGGTCACTAGCCATAGGTTTAAAAGTTCCATTTCATTCACTTTGTCCCTTTTCACAAACTCACACTCGCACTCTAGTAGTTAAATTTCTTGAACTTTTAGAGTATTTTAAATGTCGGATTGTGCTCAGATTTGGATTGCATTGCCGCCTAGCACGTCAGTACTATCTAAATCAGTACCAAAGAAATGGCTAGACCAAACGTCACAGGGAGAAATGATCCACCTTGGCACATAAGAGCACGAGAGTTTAAAAACGATGAAAAGAAAGCAGAGCTAGCCAGACAAAGGAAATATACCAAATAAGCCAGGGAAAAGAGATGAATTCCCATCGACCCTAATGTGCCTCCATAGGCTCGAAGTTTAGTTAATGCAATACGGGCCCTTGGAGCAGCTCATGAGATAGATCAGATGATTGCAACTAATCTTGCTGCAGAGGCCAAGGCAAAGGCAAACAATGAGAACCAAAACAATAATACTCCGGGGACCATTGTTTAACTTCAGGGAGATGCATCGGGCACTGATGCCCCGACAGATAGAGAGAATGCATAGACATGACCCTTCTTTACCTCTTTCCTTATCTTATCTTTCTTGAACTCTGGATACTATCATTATTTGCATTTGAGGACAAACGCTCTTATTTGTGGTGGGGTGAGGCCCACCTTGTTTTGCTTGTTTCAGATACTTATGTTTTGGTGTACATTTGGGTTGTCTGTTTTTAATTGTGTTTTTAAAACTGTTTTGCGATTGTTTGAGCTTATGGCTCTCTTTTGGGGTTTAATTGAAAAATAATTTTGACGAAAAATTTTCATTTTTCAAAAATTTTCGCCACCTCTTGTGTTGAAAGTGACTGTTCTTGTACAAATTCAACTCTCGGTTTCGATCAATACCGATGACTTGAATAGTGCTCTCAATTGAACAAACATGAATGTGCGGCTACGATGAGAACAAATGAAGTTGCATAGACAATATGTGAACTCTTTGCATCTCATTGTGATTAGCCATTTCTCAAATTGATTCTCTTGTAATGACCGTTGCACACTAGCGAAAGTGTGTAGTCTTGTTTGACTTAAGTGTCGATGCCTTGTGTGATGAGCTTACTTCGAACCTTGCATGACTAAACCTAGAATTTTCCCCGTTAGTCTGATTGATTTAGTAAGGTGTGCTCTTGAGATGATCTTAGGCAACTTTTGAAGAGTGTGAGCCAATTTGACATATACCTCTTTTGTGGCCTACCCGTGAGCGTGTGAAACTCTCTTGAACACCCTTTGTGCCTTACCTTTCTTTGAAAGAACCTTGATGAACCCTAGACCTTACTTGATCCACCACCTATAATCCTCTTGATTTGTGGTTTAGTGAATAGCCAACTTAGGCCAAAAGCGTAAGTTGGGGGTTTGGTGAAAAAGGAAAAGGAGAAGTCAAGAAGTGCAAGAAAAGTCTCCCTAAACCCATGGTGTTGCGTAAAAATGGAAAACCTCCATATTAAAAAAAAAAGAATGAAAAAGAAAAGTTGTGGAATAAAAGTACAGAAGAAATTGGGTTTCCAAGAAAATCTTTGGAGGTTAATAAAAAGATGACTTAGAAGCACTAGAAAAAGAATTGATAAAGGAAAAGAAGGGAATGCCTTGAGAATACCACATCTCATGAGGAAAAAGTCAGTGAGCCTAAATGACCATACCTTTGCACTCAGCCCTATTACAAGCCTTAGAAAGACCTTTTTGATCTTGAGTGAGCCGAACCGAAGATCGATTGGAAAATAAGGGCAAGCCTATGGGTGAAAACATGCATTGTGTTCCTCTTTTTGAGTGTGAGCGTTGCATCTAATTCCTGATCTTGAATTGGTTAACCTCTGTCTATGAATATGGAATCATTCTTTATGTGAGGGCATTTAGATACTTTTTGTTGAGCTTGAACTTGCACAAGTAGCAAGTATTGCGAGCATGAGAATCTTTGGTAATGGTGTGTCACAACTTGAATATTTGAGTACACAATTGATCTTTGCATGAGTAATTTGAGTCTTGTTGTGTATGTTCATGATTTAGTCTTGTGTAGCACTATTTGAGACATCCTATTTGAACTGTTGAACTTGAGTTTTACTTGAGGACAAGCAAAAGTTTAAATTGGGGGTGTTGATGAGTCCACAAATTGTACTCATTTAGGGCTTTATTTTGATAGAAATAGTGTCCTCAAATGCTTAATTTTCAGGTATTTGAAGTTTTAGTGGAAGCATAGACACTTAGGTGCAAAAAGGAACAAAGAGTCTGAAAAGAACGAAGAAGCTGAAGCCTGAGCATCGCCAAGCACACTTGGCGATTCGCAGAAGGGACGCACTCCGCCTTTCGTTCCAGTACGCGAAGCCCTGAAGGAGCAGGATAAAAAGGAAATGAAAGGAGCAGTCGGCGCTCCACCGAATAGATCCGCGAAGCAGTACTATGTTGCCCAATGACACAGAGCACGACGATGTTGTAGTCTAGTGCAAGATGGCGATGAACTACACCAAAGGGCGAATCGCTGAGTTAATCGGCGATTCTGACTAACCTCGCCGAATGGTCCGCCATCACTATTTTCTGAAGTCTATATTAATACTAAAATTAGTTATTAATTTTAGAGAGTCAAACATTTATTTTAATTTCCAGAATAGAATAGTACTTTTTTTTTTACCCTCAAGTTTGGAGAGGGTTTTGGAAGCTTAAAGAAAGGAGTTCATCTTCCCCAAGTTGGAGGTGCGTTTTCTCTATTCTTCTTCCTATGCTTAAATCATGGTTTAATTTCTTATACCCATTTGATTTCATTATCATTTTAGGTGTATTTTGTTATTTCTTGATCTGTGGCTAAAAGCCCCCATTCTTGGGGTGTGATTAGGACTGGCAGGGGGACCGGGTCGGCCCGCCCCGGCCCGCGACTGATCCGAGAATCGGCTCGCCGAACCCGGTCCCGTTTGAATCTCGCGGGATGGGGCCTTCGGGATTAGGGGACTGGTACCGGTCCGGTTTACCCGTTGGTCCCGGTCGACCCGCCCCGGTCCCGGCCCGAATGAACCGGCCGATTCGCGGGATCCCCTAACAAATTTATTTATTTATTCATTTATTTTTTAAATTCTATCCGTTGGGCAACGGCTAGTGGCCCCCCGAACGGATTTTTTGACAGTTTTTTCCCCCTACCACCCCTACTTTTAATAATTTACTTTAAACCCTCAAGTTATTATAAATACACTTTAACCCACTTTTAATATTATAAATACCCCTCTATCCCTTATTATTTCTTACAAAATCATATATTCTCTCATCTATTTTTTATATTCTTTCAAGTCTCAATCTTAAGTCTCAAATCTCAATATTTTATTCCATTTAAGTCTCATATTATATCATAATACATATATTTCAATTCTAAGTTTTCATATTATATATCATAATATATATATAATTCTCATATTTGCTATCAAATATTGGAGTTCCAAATTACAAGTTACAAGTTACAACAAACTACAAGCTTCAAGAATCGATTATAACGT
>JAJOOR010028958.1:0-10977 GCA_036250505.1 Solanum acaule
CCCCCCCCCCCCCCCCCAACCCCCAAATAAAAGAAAGATGACTCCTCAGATCCATTTGACTCCCTTGAAAAATTATTGAGTAGATATATGAATTGCAGGTTTTTTTTGCATGTTGGGTCTTTGAAACAGTTCAGATTATTTTTAATAATAATAAACTTGATATGTTTTACCGAGGAGGTCTATGGTTCGAGGCCTATAGCCCTATAAAAATGAATCAGGTAATTGACCAAGTAATCCACATACATGATAAAAGAGCATTCCAGCTTTAGTGTACTTTGTTCCACTTAATCCCTCTTTCGTGGTCACATATCTTTCCGGTGAAGGAACGGGAAATATTTCTCCTGTAACATTAATCCAATTTACATTTTATTTGGGAAAAACCATCTTTGTTTTTTGTTCAAAATATTCCTATACCATTATCAAAAGGATCATCAATGAAAACTTATCCTTCTAACTATCATAATTTACATTAGACCTTGAAACCATTTGTTCTGCTTTTCTGGAAAACAAAGGGTTGTTTCTAAAGAACAATTTTTCCAACATATGCATAACCAATTCTTCAGAACCAAATCCAAGGATGTGCCTGCGCGCACACATGGTTTTGCAAAACGAAAAAAGAAATAGAAAAGAACTAAACCAATCTGTCTCTTATCCAGTTTGTTTCTACTCTGGTGCAAGCTTGTTTCCCAGACGTATATTCACTGTAGTTAGACTGTCAGACAATCGTATGTGGTGTCTTCTCTATCAAGTCAACTCCAATCGTCAATTTTACATTTTTATATTTCATTGAAGTAATACACTTGAGTCATTCTGACTTCCTCTTCTATTTACTCACTATGTTTAAATCGAGTAGAGTGAGGGTGGCTAGTGAGAGAGAAATTAGACAAAGGGACGGAATCAGTCTTTAACTTCTACGTTTCCCAAATAACTTGGATTTCCTGAGGGATTTGCCACCATTCTGAAATTAGACTGAAAGGAGGATATACGTATTGGTCTTTCACTCTCTTCCTCTTTTACAAACTTAGGGATCTGAGAAGTACTTCACTTTGGAGAAGCAAAAAAAAAAAAACTACCCCTCCCCATCTTCAATCAAACATATTTTAAATTTTATATACTTCATAACAGCACCAGCCACAATTGTGTTATGTGTGACGTGTTACCCTGTCTACTCTATTGCATATCATCTGCAATGTCACTGACCATGATTTCGTCACATGTAAGTTTGAGTGTTGTATTTTATTGGCAGCAATGTTATTGATAAGGGGCACTCTATTCTTGTTTGACTGTTCACAATTCCAGGTTAGCTTTTCCTGAGGAGAATAATGGCAGCCTAAAGAAAATAGCAAAACTTGAAGATCCCGCTGAGTATTCGAAGCTAGGAATGGTGGTAGGTGTCATTTTAAAATCCCGAGTTCAATGACATTCTTTTCAAGCACTCAGGATATTCATTGTTTTGTTGGCAGCCACGAAGAGCTGATCTGGACATGAATCAGCATGTAAACAATGTCACTTACATTGGATGGGTACTTGAGGTTTGTAGATGCTTCCTATCTGTAGTTGAATAAATGGACGTGGCCAACCATATATACGATGCAATAATTTTTTTTTCTTCTTGTAACTAAAACTGTTCTCCCCACTGCAACTTCTTTTCTGCCGTTACCGTGGTAAATTTAACAACTGTGCAGAGATCTCTTAGGGTCTTATGTTGTCTTGTTCATAGAACTTTTGTTGCTCTTCATTGTTATAAATAGTTAGACTAGTCATGGGGGAGTCATTAGAAGTAAATTCTAAAACAAGGGAAGTCTTATGTTTTACATCTACGCACTACTTTCTCTATTTTGCTAACAAAAAAACTTTTCTGCTGGCAGAGTATTCCTCAAGAAACCATTGATACACATGAACTGGAAACAATTACAATAGATTATAGGCGTGAATGTCAGCAGGATGATGTTGTTGATTCCCTTACAAGTGTTGAACCTATTGAGGATGTTGATGCCTTAGAGAGTCTCGGGGCTAATGGATCTGCTACTGCTCCAAAGGATGTAAACAAGAGCTTCTTGCATTTGTTGAGATTATCAAGCGATGGACTTGAAATAAATAGGTGTCGAACTGAATGGAGAAAGAAATCTGCTAGGATATAAGATTCAATGTGTTCTATTGTTCATTGTAGCCCAAGTACTCGGTGGAGGAGCTCCCTTTTGTTTCTTCGTTTTCCAACTTTTCGTGTCTGTCTCTTTTCTTGTCTTTCTGTAGTTTTTATTGCTTCCCTTCTTTCTTTTTCTTTTTCTTTTTCCTAGAGCTCTGGATAGATGTTTGAGATGAGGCTTCATTGATTTGTACTAATGTTTTAGTTATGCAAATAAACAGGATGAGGAAATTAGTGTGCTAGTTTGGGAACAGATTATTTGTATCATATAATTTATGACATGTATCTCCTGCTTGTTTGCTGCTTATATAACCTTTTAAATCTCAAAGTTTGTTGTCAAAACAACTGTTTATTAAAGATATATCTTTATATATGCTCTAATAATGTCTTAGGGGATAAAGATGGAGATGAGAAAGAAACTGTACAGGCTCGCGAAGGCGAGAGAGTGGAAGGCCTGAGACTTGGATCAAGTGAAGTATATCAAGGATGAGGAATGTAAGGTGTTGGCAGAAGAGACTCTCATTAATCAAAGATTGCAAAAGCATGCATCCATAAACTTTTGAATGAAGAAGGGGACAGAACCATTGTGCTGGGCGATTTGGAGCACTTTGAGAGACATGGCACGAAGACTGCTGGTTCGGGGTAGAGTACAGTACTAAAGGTCCTCGGACTTTTTGGATACTTCAGAAATCTTATCTTTTTGTTTCAATAGAAACAGTAAGCAGTATCAAACTTGAACATTGACCAAATTTGAGAGAAAATTTCAAATGGTTATCATGGGAAAGAGATGAAAATGATATTTAAGAAAATAATTTCAGGGATTGAAAAACGCAAGACAGAAGGTGCTAAGAAATTAGAGAAAACCTTGTTCCAAATGGTAGAATTTATAGTAGTAGAAAACTAGGATTTTTTATTTTGAAATTCAAAAAGAAGAAAGTTGGAGGGGTCAGTCACGGAATCAGATTCTGCAGATGTAACCACGTTGACAAATATCCTGGACCAGTTATCTTGATTCTCTGAAAATGGCATGGCTTGACCTCAACTTTTCAGCTTACCGAACAAATGATCTTAGATAGAAGGGTGTGAAACATATTTATTATGATAGAAGGTTAGTAGGTAGTGGAGTGTTGTCGTGTTTTTTGAGAGTTTAGGTTTGTTTGTGTGCCGTTGTACTAAAGTTTTTGCTTTTGATATTTATCATTGTTTGTTGTTTACTATATTTTGATTATCGTACTATATATTGTTCTTGTTCCTTTCTTGTAGGTTTTGCACTGCTTTTCTTGTAAGTTAGTATTATGTTTTCTACACTGTTTTTATTTTTTGTACTTGAATTTGTTGTACTTGAGCTGAAAGTCTTTCGAAAACAGTTTTTTTACCTTTACGAGATAGTGATAAGGTTTGCATACACTCTATCCTCCTCATTTCCCTAATCCCACTAGTGGGATTTTATGTTGTTGTTGTTGTAATAACATGTTATCATTTTTACCAAGCTAACTTAATTTTTTATCATAGAGATTTAACCATTTTTCATCAAGTTTCATTACAAAACCAGTAATACATTCATCATTTTAGCTCCTTTTCTCTGTAGGGAACACAAAAGGGAAGGATAATTAACGCAAATCAATTTGATTTAAGAACAAACAGTACATATTAATAAAACAATAAGTAGACAATACAATTGCAAATTTCAGCAGAAAGCATAACAAATACAAGAAATCACTAGCCCAAACATATTGCTACAAGAAGCCTCTTAACATAGAAACGATTGGCGTTGCGCCGTGGTTTGTTGATCTATTTACACATCCAATAAAGCTTCAGATCACCAGAAAAACAAGGTCCTCATTTTCACCACAAAGGAAAGCAGCAGCTCTGCAGAATACAGAGAAATGGATAAGAAAAAACGGTGAAATAATAGTGTGTTTGGCCCATGAAAAAGAATAAGGCAAAAATGAGAGTACGCGTGCTGAGACATAATATAATTAAGAAACTAAATGTGTGTTCTTTCAAACAGTTCAAACTTTTAGATGAGAAGGTCACGCGATTTAATAATTACTATACCTTCTGCTTTTCATTTTGCTGTTGCCTTTGTGTGCTGTAAGATGTTCTACCACCTGCAGCTGGCATATTTCCAGCATCTACGTGCCTTTGCTCTCGCACCTTGTTAAAAACCTCAGTGTAATTTTCTGCATCCTGAGGATCGTTGTCATCCCATCCGCCAAATTTTGGAACAACAGTTCCTCTATCAGGCTGTTAGAAGATGAAGAAGTCGCGTCAATTTCAATATCAACCTAGACTCAAACTCAATGATATGAAAAATGAACTGGACAAAAATCTATTACTCTATCTGTTTAAAAGCACAGAAGTTCAAAGTGATCAACATTTTTCGTGCAAATTTAGCAGCTGCAGCATGACATAATAATGTAAAAGTTTTTACACAGTTAGTGTATACAAGTAAAACTCGAAATATAAAATGCAGTTTGAGGAATGACTAACATATCATTTCTTACTAATTAGCTTCTCTGTCAAATATAAGATAAATAAGGCATGCTATCACAAGTTGAATATCTAATCTTCTATATTATGCAACGCGAAATAGAATAGGAAGAAACATACACTTTCTTGCTTCATTTGGTGCCTTCCAGGAGTAGCATGAGAACTTTCGAATGATCTTCCAGGTGTACCATGACTACTGTCATATGAATTCTTCCCTTCCCAAACAGGAGATGCAGCTACACGTCCAGATATCTTCACTTGGGAATTGGGGTGAAGTGGTGATTTTGCAATGCTGTGATCAGACCCTCCACTTGGTCTAGAAGGTCGACCAGAATTTGATCCACGACCTCCACCATGACGTTGATAAGTAGTTGGCTCATTGCGAGCTGGAGAACTAGCACGGAAATCACCATCTTCTCTACTCACCCGGTGCTTGTTTGTTTGCCTAGCTGTTTCCATCCCCATTGGTTCCTCTGTCGGAGTTTTAGGCCTGGAGGGAGGAGCAACATTCGGAAACATGTCCGGATTCTCTTGAGGGTCATTCGGATTTATCATCTTTCCACCACGAGTTTTCCTTGCATTCTCAAAAACGACAGTATACGGAGTGTTGTCTTCATTTCCCCAATTTCCAAACTTTGGCACATTTGCACGCTGCAGTAACAATTAAAAGAAAATTCAACGAACCGTGAGTGTGTTTGGTACGACAAAAGTCAGGAATCTATAATTGGATCTGAGCTAAATACTTGAAATAGATCCAGATATACAAAACAACAAAAACTACTAATCAATCCAAATATGTTAGGATTGGTTATAGGTTCACATATACCTAGAAGCTTTTTTCATCACCCTATATATTTATTAACAAATCCACTAAATATCGTGAACTCAGATATTAACTTGAGATAAATATAGGAAACCCATAAACTTATAGTATCCATATCCATGTTGCCCCATTTAAGCTCGTTTCAATCTAATGATAATTAGTTTCTTTTAACCTAATAATTCTCTACCATTTCATTTCTACTAGCATTTGAATTTCTAAGAAGACCAAATGACTCTACAGAGGCGAAGCTATAGTATTTAAATTTTGTTTTTATAAAAAATGGGAAGATAGAACCTTCACCGACAAGGTGAGAGTTTAAATTATCAACCAACTAAGCTACTATGATTGCCAGATTTGAAGTTTACAGATCTAAATTTTCCACATAATTCATAGCTCGTATTAGTTACTGAATTTACCACTAACATATTTAATCAATTTACAAAAACAAATACATAGTCTAAGCAAAAGCTACTCGTTTTAATCTGTTCACAAACACAAACGTACTAAACTTCAAGTAATTAATTTTCAACCACATATTGCAGAGCAATTTTGGATAAAGCAACGGAAACGAAAAAGGGGAAAAAGTAATTATTGAAGAAAACTTACAGCCATTGATGTTCTCAGCAAGCAAAAATAGATAACAGTTCCTCGAGCAAAAAAGTTTTTTTTTTTTTGCAAGAGAAGACGAAGAAGAAGAAAGTGCAGAGGGAGAAGCGTTGAAGAGAGTATATATAAATGGTGAGAATTTTCAAAGGACTGACTGTGTCTCAGCACGTATTGGTTGACTATTCGCCTCTTACACCCTGTAATGTTTTCAAGTCGTCTTTCTCAAAGTCAATTTTACCCCATGCTTGCCCACTCGACTTTACTTATAGTAAGTTTTTTTCCGCCATTATTGCTCCACTTGCTTAGCTCCCTCTACAACAACACTGTTAACTATTCTCTATTATTTTTTGGTTTTGCATGCTGTTCGGAATACATATTGAAATTCTGATTAAATTTGAATTGCATTTTGCAGGACCCATTCAAGAGTGGTGCTCCCAACAGGACTCAGGGCTCGAACCGAGACCTCTGGTTAACTATTCTCTATTAGTTATGCTGAAATTCATTGTTTTTTTTAATGTATTTAGTTTGTTGTATTAAAATTATTTTATTAGTGAATACTGAATTTTCATTTTATAATCAACTTTCCTATTTTTCTTTCAAAAACAAAATAGATGTAATATTTTGAATACTCCTCTCTAGTCTCAACCCACTAATTTAACATAAAGAAAATAGGTTGCTTTGTTGAATGTCTCATTTGCATTTTATATAAAGAGAGAAAATCAAGATATTAAAAAAAGAACTAGGAGTAATATATAATTCAACACATAATGCAAACATTTTTCAAATTATAGTATTCTCTCTATTGTACTTTTTGCCCACTAAAAAGTCAACTGTGAATAGTCAAATTAAAAGAAAAATTACAAATAATATTACTATATAATTTAAACTTGTAATATTGTAATTCGAACTGTGACAATTTTAATTATTTTTGTTCAGATAAAATTGGATTATCTTGCTCGTTTTTTTTTTGGATTACTCGTTATAAATTTGAAAAAGAGAATTGAAAGTGAAAGAACAGGTTCATAGCACACCAAGTTGTACCATTCAAAATTAGAATAATAAATCTTTCAATAACTAGGAAACTTATAATCCAAAAAAAAATATGGAAAAGGTTCAAAATGTCACACTCAAAATTTTAATTTTATCTCTTTTATATTAAAGTGTGTTGAAATTTATATGTATGTAAAAATATTATTATATCAAATTTATATAGTAACACGTTCCAGCAATTGTAGGTAGCTTCTACCGATAGTGGATTAATTTAACTCGAATTCGAATTAATCAAATACTAGATTTTCAATATATTAAATTGGAATATTCTAAAGATAGAGAAAAATATCAATCTGGTAAGGCTGAGTTAATGACCATCTCTGTTTGACTTTTTTGTTCAACCATTAATATTCCAAAAGAAAAAAAAAATATTTATGTTTGTGTGAGCCACCATCTAACCCAAGTTGACTAATAATCTAACATTTCTACTAATTATTACCCATTAAATATTTGCAAATTTCCATTTGGTGAATTTGGTGCCTTTTCTTCTCATAATAAATTAAAATTACAAAATATTTTAAATTTTTTCATGTTTAATTAATTAATCTATTTATAAAAAATTTAAATCATATATTGGAAGAGTAAATATTTTTTAAAAATATAATCAGTACAATTTAATTTGCTATAGAGATTTAAAGCTATAGGATTTGAATTCATCAAGAACCCATTGGTCATTTTAATTACTGAATTACAATTAAGCATATAAATATATTTAACAAATTTTCTAATAAAAACACAAAATCTAATCAAAAGCGGCAAGTTTCGTTTAAATTTGTATCTAATGTTATTGTTCTACCCCTGTTAATTACCCTATGAATCATAATTACTTATAAGAGCAACTTTCACATATAGCAAACATAAAAATCATATTTGTTAAATATGAAACTGTAACCATAGTGAATAATAAACTAGTAATGTATGCCAACTCATGTAATTTTCCCATAAATTAACTAAGCAAACTAATTAAGCACATTCTGGGTACCTATGTTTATTTCCCTTAGACCTACAATAATCAAAAGTCATATGTTTTTTTCTGAAACTCCTCATAAGCTTCAACTGTTTTGGGCCTAATTTGGGCCTGGCCCATGGGCTAAAATCTGGGGATGGCAAGCAATTACTACCAGCAGGG
The DNA here is from genome assembly GCA_036250505.1 of Solanum acaule. Taxonomy (NCBI): domain Eukaryota; kingdom Viridiplantae; phylum Streptophyta; class Magnoliopsida; order Solanales; family Solanaceae; genus Solanum; species Solanum acaule. Next base: position 8,248 of record JAJOOR010028958.1, read on the forward strand.
CAACCAGAAATGTTGAAATCTTGAAAACTAACTATAAATGGTGCATAGCCCCAATCAACAGCTCCAGCCCAAACCACACTATCTGAAATCCATAGGCTTGCTTCTGCCCATAGTGATTTTGTTGGAAAGTTGATACCTCTCTTTGTGTTGTTCTTGAATGTCCTTATTGGTATGTTGTCCACAAAAAACCTACAAAAAAAAAACTTAGAGAAACAAGTACATGTATGTGTTATAATGAGGTTTTAAAGAAGTCGATGAATGATGTTATCAGTAGTGGTGGAGTCATAAATTTTAACGAGAGGATTAAAAAGCATTAGAATGTGATACTCCCTCCTACTTTATTGAAATAAGACTTGCATGAATCTATCAAAAGAATTACCCACACTCACCAAAAAAATGAACAAAAAGAAGATACTCCCTATTAATAAAGGTAATTAACATACTAAAATATATCAAACCTAAGAAGTTAATTATAATTACTTACACTATTCTTTGTGGAGTATAAAGAATTTGGTAAGTATGAAAATCCTCAGAAGGATCAAAAGAAAGTTGAAAAACTTGTTCTCTACCACCCCTATCATTAGCAAATATATTTGTCTGTAATCTTCCTTCAGTCCCTATAAATTCAAAGTCTATTTCATCATGATTAACCCCTGCATCTTGATCATCTGAAATTAACTGTCATAAAAAAAAATTAATTTAAAAAAAAAATAATTTCAAAATTATATGTGTACTCATTTATACATATCAAGAAAAAATATTTAATAACGTACGTAGAAAGCTGTGATGACTCCATTGGTCTTCTTAGCTGGCATCTTTATCCTTAGTGTAAATAATCCAGATTCATATTGTATTTTGGATTTGAATCCAGCTCCTCCTACATCATTAACCATTTGATAAAAGTCGTCCTTTATTAATTGATTATCTTTCTAAAAATAGTTGTTACATATTAGTTGCCCACCTTATTTATAATTTCTTAATATGCGTTTAAAAAGGAAAAATGACCAACTAATATGGGACGGAGAGAGTATCAACAACCGCAACAAAAAATGGACATTGAAATTACTATATTTAATTCTAGTGTAAAATAAATGAGTTTTTTCATATTTATGTGACTTACTAGAATATTTAAAAATGTCATTGAAATGGCATAATTTCTTGTAAAGTAAAGAAAAGAAAAACGTGAGTTTTCAATTTTTATGATGGAGAAGTAATATAACTAAATATATGGCAAATCTAAGGCGATTTATAGATAAATTTATATCTAACTCATTGAATCTAAATTTTGAATTAAGCGAATGCAAAAATTTGTTGACTTTAAATTCTGAATTAAACGTATATAATAACTGACGGACTCTAAATTCTGAATTAAACCAAGGCAAGAAATAAAAGGATAGATATACCTGAGGATTTATCCAAAAGTAGCTGCACTTCATTACTTTGATTAATATAAGTTATATGATTTTGACCCCACAAAGGATAATAAGATTGATTAAAATCAACCATAGCATCAATTGGTGACAGAGCAAAAAACATCAAAATACAAATAATTATACTCATAAACTCAAAAGAAGCCATTGAGAGAGAAATACAACTTGTCATTAAACTAATGACAATTTTACTGACTGCTAATTAAGTTTTCATCAAACTCATGATATTTATAATGCCAAATAATTTTATGGTAAGTTTTTTTTTATGGTATGTTAATCTATGCAAATGTTAATTCAGATATTGGTGTTAATCACCATTAATTATAATATCTACCTACCATATATAGTTGATTACATAATAATTGTATATATAAAATGAAAGTTTAATTAATATTCGTAACTTAGTTGCTTAATTGAATGTATGGTTAAAGATTATAATTAAGTTCTTTGAATTGTATTCGTCAGCATGAGTACTAGCTTGCTTATGTAAATGTATTTTTTGATTACTTAATTATGAATTATTAACAACATACCATTATTTTAAAAATATTTTGGATACACACTATTAATTACTGTTTCCCACTCTCTTAATTAAGAAAAATACTTAATAGATCACTCTATGTATAAATTTATTGAGAATCTAATTACATCTATTTTCTGTGCAATCAATAATCTGCTCCATCAATGGTCAAAGAAGTGTAAAAGATTTTATTTTTTTACCGAATTCAAATATTGGATGAATACAATTATTTTAGATAACCTGAATTTTAATTCAAAAAAAAAAATCTGCTAATTTACATATGATGTGAAATTTCTTAGGGTTTGTTTGGAAAGCCACCAGGTAATTGGAATTGGTGTAATTGCTAGGGTAGTAATTATCAGCCTAGTAATTACACAGTCTAGTAATTACATTGACCTGTTTGGTTGCCACAGTGTAATTACACTGTAATTACACATGTCCTGTTTGGAGGTCACAGTGTAATTACACATGTTCTGTTTGGATGCACAATTGCAAACATAAAATTATAATAAATTTTAAAAAATAAAAATTAATCATTTTAAATTTATACTAGACAAATAAGAAATTTTATAAATGACATTAAATTAAATATTTAAGATATATATTCTTTTTTGAAAATATATTAATTAATAAACATATTTACTGTAACTAATATTATGAAAAAATAATTGATTTCCATTTTTCAAATTAATATATTTCAATTGAATTGATCGTAACAACTAAAAGTATGAAGTTTCTACGAACATTGTGAAATGCATGTTTGATAAAAAGAATAGTAAT
>JAJOOR010028959.1:0-10668 GCA_036250505.1 Solanum acaule
ATCCATCTAAAACAATATAATAAACTAAGAAATCGAAGATGAAGAACAACAAGGAGTTAACAATGGTGCAAGAATTATAAAACTCAACAATGGAGAAACAGAGAAACGAAGGAAGATGAGAGAAGGAAGAATTCTAGAAAGCGTGACTAACCAGAGAAGGAGAAATATTGAAAAGAATAAAAAAATTTACTTTTAACCTTACCTAAATTGTGTCATATAAGGAATAAAATAAAAATAAATATTATATTAAAAATAAGTAACTTGTAAAAATAAGAAATAATTATGGAAATACAAAAAGTTTTTACTTTGGGCAGATTGCTTAAAAAATAAAAATAAAAACAAATATTTATTAAAGGCAGTAACGTGTGGAATTAAAAAAGTATCCATAAATGTAGGCACGAATTTCTATAAGGAGGGAGAGAGAAAGTTTGGAAACTGAATAATTAACTTAAATTGGAAAATTAATTAAATTGTCAAGTTTGTAATTTTGAAACTATATTTGTAATTAAATATAAGTATAGGTATATACGGTTAATTAAAAACTTAATTGTATATTATAGTAATTTTTCCATTTTTTTTTCTCACCCGTCTTTTTAATTATTAAATTCTGATTTATGAACGCTTGTAAGTTGACAACACAACTTTAATTTATTTAATTTTTTAAAGAAAAACTGTATTATTAATTTTCACAAAAACAATTACAAATTAATCACGTATACCTTTCTATCTATTCTTTTATTATCTACACAAACTGTAATTCAAAGGAATTAAGGAATGGTAATTCAAAGGAATTAGAAACATGCACAAAAAAAAGGAAGAATTTTAGTTTTTTTAGTATATTCAATGCATGAATCTGAGGCAAGACTCTCTTTGTTAATTTATACTAGATAAATGTGTTCGTGCTAGTACGGACTAAATATCTATTATTTTGTTTATTTTAATTTATGTGATACAGATAGAATTAGAAAGTTAATTAAATTTTAATATGATTTTTAGATATTTTAAATTGTTAATTACTATTTGTTTGCACAAATTTAATGTGAAGAGGTCCATTAAGATGTCCATAATTAAGATATTTTTTGTCATTGATTGTTGATTTTGACTCAAAGTAGTTACAAGATATAAACAAATATTACCAACATTCAAAATAATAAAACTATAACTAAAGAATATGAATTTAAACTAAAAGTCATAGATAAAACGGATCCCATAATTTTGAAAATATTATACACTAATTAAATTACATTCATTTTTAGAACGAACTAAATAAAATAAAATAGGACAAACAAATTAAAATTAATAAAGGGAGTATAATTTATACATATTTATTTAGTATTTATTTAGAATTGAACATTGTTAAGAAGTAGTTCCTTATCATAAAAGTATAATGGAAAATAATTACTAGTTTTTCTCCTAAATTTCTAAAAATATATTTATTTTGAAACGGTCTATTTTTTCACCAAAATAATACTTATTTTAGAAAGAAAGATAATATAGTAGTCCCTCTAGTTCATATTGGAATTTTCTTTTATAATCCAAATGAGTGAATTGTTCAAAGTTTAAAAGAATTGTTAAGATTTTTTAAAAATATATTTATCTTTCATTTAGTGATATTACTAATTATTTTATGTTTTCTAAGAGAATAGTTCAGAAATAATCTAAAGGATAGTAATTGAAAATAGCCTTTATTATTTATATCCTTGAATATTTTTGTCAAAAAATATATTATTCCTCAACAATTCACTTAATATAAACTGAAGAGAGAATATATATTAGATGACAGAGAGAGAATTTATAAATTTTTACTATTTTTTATTAAATAACTACATGAACCACGATCAAGTTTACTAGTCGAAAAATGATAAGTTAGTGATAGCAATAACTTATTTTGAACGCCCTTAAACACAATATTGCTTTCCTTTTTTAAAAATAAAATTGAATCGAGAGTGTTCAAGACTTAATATATAATCAACTACTATATTTTATCTAATACTCTGTGCAATTTTTCATTAAAGAGAATTCAACTAATCTTCATTATATTATTATATCTATATATAATTCTTTCACAATTTTAAAGGGTAATGCTAAATAATTAGAAAATTTGGTTAGAAATTTAAAAAGTCTATAATATTCTTTTTATTTTAGAAAAAAATGATTTTTTTTTCATTTTTTAATTAAAAAATATTAAAGTTAAAAGGGTAAAAATGTTCAAAAAGATAAAATAACATAGTGTGAAATATGTTATTTTACCTTTCTGGCCAAATTCTGAACAATTTTCTGGCCAAAAAAATTTCTCCTAATGAAAAATTTCAACTTTTAAATATAAGAAAAATCTTTGTTAAGGTACGCTTCTCCGTTATACAGGAATCAAATTGCAAATTTCAATTTTTCATCGTTATTTATGATTAAAGTGGAAACATCAATGAGTCGACAAAAAAATTATTGTTTAGTGAAAGAAATGAATAAAGTAACGTATCTTGCTTGATCTGTTTCTGCTCTGACTTTCATAACCCAAAGAAAATATTTATAGATATTATTCTATCTGTTTGTTAATCAGACAAATATATTTCTTTATCTTCTTTGGATTCTGATGTTGATAGCTTACGCTTTAATTGTTTGAATGGTTATTACATATTGTTTCATAATGTATTGTATTGTATTATGTTATTTTGTATTTTATCATATTGCTTTAATGAATATAATGTTTGGATATATAGATTGTATCGTTCTCGTTGCATAATGACACACATCTATAATTTAAATGATAGATTTACAAGAAAAGTAGGGTACGAGGTAGAGCTACTATGAAAAAGTAGAATAAAAGATGAAATTTGATTATTATATAATAAATAAAGACAAAATGAGAAGAAAATATTAAGGTAACGACACGATCACACCAAATCGATCGTTACATTAAATGAAATTGAGTCTTTTTGTCGTTATCTAATGATAGATTTAAACGATACGATTCAACATATTTAAGTGACAATCAAAACAAATATTGTATTTAAATGTTCGGAGAAGGGCCTAAAATGCCCCTCAAGTATTTGAATTGGTACAAAATTACCCTCCATCAACCTATCGGCCCGAAAATATCCATGACGTCCACCTTTCGGCTCAAAAATACTCTTATGTCTAACGGATCATACTCATTAGGTGGATGGAGGGCAATATTGTACCAAATCTCATAGTTTAAGGGCATTTTAGGCCCTTTTCCGTTAAAATAATTTACAATTACTTAATATATAAGCTCACATGATTGACTTGATTTTGAATTTCATAGTAAATTTAAAATTATAAAAAGGTTAGGCATCTACTCTCTACACTCCTCCCTCCCCGACCCTTCACTTCCTATATCTTCCAAAAAAAAATTCTATTTGGATCTTGTCCACAATTTTAAGTTTTTTTTTATATTAAATTTAGGACAAACAAGAGAGAAAAAAAAATGAGGAAAATAACGATACATTCATATAGAAACAATTAGTTCAATAAAAGATAACTTAATTAAGCAAATATGTACAAATATTACATTTTTCTTTTGCGTGTACCCAAAATTAAAAATAAAAGAATAAAAATAATCATTTCTTTTATCCCCATCCTCATCCATCATGACAATAATACTAATTAAAAGAATATAAATATGTGAGTTCATTTCAAATTTGAGTCTCGGATATCCTAGTTAAGAATAAGAGATAAAAAAAGAATAAAAGAGAAAATGAACTCTCATTTGGATAATTGAGAGAAAATTTTTATATTAATGAAAATAATAATATTTTTAGATGGACAATTAGTCGGGGTAAGTATGGATTTTAGTTGGATCCCCATTTATGAGTTGAGTAACGTTATAATAAATTGGGGTTGATTTTAAATAAGCCAATAGGAATATATCATGCAATTAATTATTTTTTCAATATTATTTTCAAGTGTATCGGGTCAAAATATGAATCATAAGTGGTTTTGTAGAAAAATAGAATTTTTTTAAATATTATTTTTATTATTTATTTGAGAAGTATTTAAATTTGGACCCAACACATTAAGCAATATAATAAATAAATATTTAATAATTTTACTTTAAGGGAGCTATTAAAAATAAGGACAAATATGAGTCAAAGGATTAACATTGATAGTATTTTTGAGCCGAAAGTTGGACGTCAGGGGTATTTTAGAGCCAATATGTGGATGGAGGATAGTTTTGTACCAATTCAAATACTCGAGGGGCATTTTAGACCCTTTTCTGTTAAATATTTAAATTAACAATACAATACGATACAATGGGTAACAACCATCCAAACAATGTGTAAGATATCATACTGAATGTACCATAAATAGTTTTAAAATATTTTATTTTTATTTATTTATTTAATAAAAAATATTTTTTACGGCTTTTTAATCTAAAAATACCTTTTATACCAGACATAACAATTGCTAACTTATTTAATTAAACAAACGACTTTATCTTATTAGTCCAAATAAATTTTGGGGAAACTACCTAATGGAATAAATATCTCTATCATATTTACTAATACTTTTTACAGTTTGAAATAATGATATTCTATCTTATTAATTAATAATTCATATAAGATACACTTAGATACATGTTTTTTGTTACCAGATTCACTGAAATATGGAGAGAGGTGAGCGAGAACAGAAGGGAGGTGAGCGAGATTTTTCTATGTATTCCTGACACATGCGAATCACACTACATATATGATTCTAGTGTGATTCACATGTATCTGGAATACTAGACACGCGATCGAGATTTGTCTATGTATCCTAGCTAGATACATATGAATCCACTTGGATAAAATGTATCTAGAACAAATTACTAAACCTAATTTTGACCCTATGATGACATATCTGAATGAACCAAAATCTGATCAGATTCATAATATTGCAACGTATCTAATAATTAGCTCATGCATGAGCTTATATTTTGCATTATAAACATTTCTTTTTAAAATAGTAAGTATATATTCTCTAGAAGTGGTTGAAACATGATTGAATAGTATATATATTACAAGTAACGACACAAGTGCATGAAAAATGAAATTTATGTCACTTCTCTTGAGAAATGTAGTTATACAAGTTGTAAGGACAAGATTAAGATGTTATACCAACTTTGATTTTAAAAAAGGATTATAAAAAGCCCCTCCCTTCCCCCTTCCAGTCTATATATATTGTTGAATAATCATTGTAAATGATATCAAGTACACTTGTCCTCTACAATTTTATTATAGTGTCACTACATCTTTTTATTTTCAAGTCTTTAGTAAAATGGGTCTAAAATCTGTGTTGTGTGCCAAGATAGAAATGAAGGCTAACAAGGATATGTTTCATGATGTTTTTACAAATAAACCACATCATGTCTCTACTATGTCCCCTTTGCATGTACAAGGTTTTGATCTTCTTGAAGATGACATTGGAACTGTTGGATCCAATTTGTTGGACCTATACCCTTGGTAAGCTAAACATTCAAAAATGCCCTAATAAGCCCCACCCACCCACCCACCCTTGCCCTCCCCTCTCATACTCATTCCATCCTCATAATTTTGTTTTGGATATATACAGATGTTTTTTAAAATAATATTATTTTATTTTACTTTCATATCGAACACAAAAAATAGATAAGAAATTACTATCAAAATGGAGTAGCGGGTGCAGTCTATAGAAGTGCAGTGCGTTTACAAAGATTTATCATCCACAACCTACTTGAAAATTTTGGTTCTTTTTACGAATTTGATGTCGATAAATCTGCAAATCTATAAATTCATTTCGGCCAATTGAACCTTCTCGAACACTCTTCGCTCCTAACTCATTTACGCTTTTAGTATTGACTAAAATGTCATCCGGCTCCTCATGATCTAAGTTTAACGGGTAGGGGAATGCGTTTAGCCTGCCTTTTTACTAGAATTTTTAGCGATTATGATTGAGATAAAACTCTTTAGATGATTTTTTAACATGTCAACTCTATATATGTTGTTTCTCATTTCCAACTCTTTTTTTTTGTAAGCAAATGGGGAAAATAAGATCTCTAAATAAATACTTGAAGCTGTAGATCATGAAAATAAGGTGCTCAAACTCAAAGAATTTGAAGGAGATGTAACAGATAAATATGATAGTTTTAAGCAACTTTTCATATCGAAACAAAAGACGAAATCGATTTGATAAGCTGGACATTGGAGTATGAAAGGCCAAATGAGAATGTCCCTGAACTTATAAGTTTGCTGGACTTCGTTGTTGGTATGACAAACACTATTGATGATCACCATGCCAATTGATGAATTGATAAGATCTATGTTGCTCGGACTCTTCAAAAATGTCATTAGGTGCGTATCGAATCCTTTAAAAATAGTGCATTTTTGAAGGATCTGATACAAATGTGGCAACATTTTTGAATAGTCCGAGCAACTTAGGATGGGATCATATATAAACATGTGAGCTTTGCATAAATAAACTTTGCTTTGTTTGTTGTTTGAAAGTATGGTAAAAAAACAATCCTTGTTGGTTCTGTACTCTCTTTTAATGTTTGTTGTGTCTTTGTCATGTAAGTGATATGTTGTCAACTATGTTAACCTTTGTGTTGTGTAATAAGACATGGGAATGAAGTTTATATATATTTCTCTTTGCCTCTTCCTAATTTATATAGTCATATAGTGGTTAGTTTTTTTAAAGGATCAAGTATATTTTTGTACTATCAGAAATAATTTAAATATATCTCTTTCTATTGTAATTTGACACTTAAATTTGTCTTTATTTACGTACAGAAACATGTATAAAAGCTCAAAATTAAATGACCTAACCTCACTTTTAAATAGTCAATTCCTTTAGGAGTTGGGACCCACTTTGTTTAACCTGACCCGATATAATTGTCATCTCGTTTCATGTGGCACCATTTCTTTTGATTTGTTTAAGAAAGAGCGTCTTTTTATTATAATTAGAAATAATTTAATTTAAAACTTTATTTTATAATAAAATAATTTACAATCATACAAATAATTAAGGATTATTTTAGATCACATACTTTAAAAGTCTTTCTTTTTCTCATGAATTTTATGTCAAGTTAAACGATGTCTGTGAATTCGAAAAATTGTTTGTAAGTATATTGCAAAACCCTTCTTTAAAAGTAAATTATATTTCAATATTTTTTTCTCACAAGTCACAACATGTATAACATAGTCTTCTAATTATAATATAATAATTCAGATTTATGCACGCTTGTAAGTTGACAACACAACTTTACTTCCTCCCAGAATATAATAGAAAAACGTTTTTTTTAACAGTAGTAATTCAAATTACAGAACTCTAACGAATTCAACAAATAATGTAAATCACCCAACACTTAGGTTTTATATGAAACAATGCACAAAAATGAAGAGAAGAATTTTAGATTTTTACTATAGTTAAACTCACTAAATTAATATAGGTGGGACCATGAAATATTATTATTTTGTGGATGTATTATTTGATCGATGAATTAATATTAATTTAAATAGTGTTTTGAGATTCAATGAATTTCCGGCTAAGGCAGCCAGTGAACCAAGGAGAGGTTGAGCGAAATCAACAACTAGCCTTTTCAGAATTTGAAGATTAATTTTGATTACATCAAAATCATAATATCTTACTAGTTTATGTATCATATTTATTGAATTCACATAAAAATAAATTTATTATATATAAAGTACAACGAATACGTCAAAATCATTGTATCGTACTAAATTATGTATCATATATATTGAATTCACATAAAAAATTAAATTAATTATACATAAAGTACAGTGTATGTGTATGATTCATTGTAATATATTTTTTGGTAAATGATCCATTGGGAAGATTAATGTTTTGGATGTTATTAATTTTGCAATCCCGACTTGGACGCCAAATGTTCAGCAAGAGACAATAACAAATTATTTTCGACACTGCAATGTTCAGAGGATAAAATCTCAGAGAATTTGGGTGCTTGTAATTCTTTGTGTACACTCATTATAGAGGTCATTGGAGAAAGAAATAGAGAAGAAATCACTTCCAAGTTTCTTGTCCATGTTTCTTTATTATTGTGCAGTTCTATCATTACTTGTAACCCCATTATTGACGCCTCCAATTTTTCATTTGTTGTGTGTTGATACCTGTAATGTTAATTTTTTGTTATTTTCTTGCATTCGTGTGGTTATAAAACCTTTGTAAGTTGTCGCTTTAAACATGCCATAACATTTGCGTGGTTATAAAGCTAATTGTTTCCAAATTTAGAAACTAACTAAAAGGAAAGTTTGTCACATAAACTGGAACAAACAGAGTGTAAAAGTTTAAATCCTAGTCATGTTGTTATCATTGGTTTGAGTATCTTAAAAGTTGTAGACTCAATAGTGTTTAAAGTGAAATCTCTTAGGATTTGTTGCATCATTAATCATGTGCCATATCTGGCATGAGAATCAGAGTTTTGACAGCAACTGGCTTAACCTTTAGTATTCATAAAACATTCTCTCTGCTCCAATGTGCAATGTTTTCATCTTTTTAGGTGTAGGCCTAAAAAGATACACCCTTTGTACACCCACGTCCCTACCCCTCGGACTTGTGTATTAGCAGTTTTTATATTTAGGCGTAGTTTTGAATAGTATAGGTAATTCAGAAGAAGATCAGGACTTAGATCAAATGGACAGAGTTCCTTGAGATCTGTCTTCGGTCAAAGTGTAGATAAAGGAAAAAGGAAGCTATACTGCCCTTTATAGTTCTGAAGGGAAGGAGAGCATGACATAGAGATAGGTAGGAAGCGAACTTTTCTAAACTCAACTCATGTACCACTTGAATTGTTAAATGACCGAACCCTTGGGAGCTACTGTACATATCTTGTGACATGCTCCCGTCTGACATTTTTTGTAGAAAGTCTGTATTTCTTCAAAAGAATCATAATACATACGGCACATTCGTGGATACCTATCTACTAATGCCATACTAAGGTTGGATTTGCGCATGGCTGCTAACATGGGATGCTTTGTGCACTAGGCTTACCTTTTACTAAAATGTTACGATTTTTTGTTGCAGAAATGGTGAAGTACTATTGGAGGCATTTCCTCAGCTGTCAGTTAACATTTGATCAGTCAAATTCCACAGCATTGCAATTTGCACACTGCATCAGCACAAGGTCACATTGAGGTTGTCAATTTCCTTTTGGAAACTAATAGCAGTTTAGCCACAATACCGAAGAACAATGGGAAGACGACGCTTCATTCTACAGCAAGAAATGGTCATGTTGCAGTTGTGAAGGCACTTTTAAGTAGAAAAGAAGGGATCTTAAATTGGAGAGATAAAAAGGGACAAACAACTCTTCATATGGCTGTCAAAGTCCAAACTGTTGATGTGGTTAACGAGCGTATTCTATCGGATCCTACTTTGGTTACAATTATATGGTGGTGTTTGATTGACACAGAGTTTAAGAAAGAAAAAATGACTTTTGACGCATAACTAAACATGTATAGCATGGCTTTGTTTATTTCTCACAACTTATTTGTCACATTTATGTTATATAGTTCCATATGTTTCTCTATAGGCTAATTTTTTGTAAGGTAGAGTCAAATATTTGCACGATTTTTGATGTTCAAATGAAAACAAAGAACAGTCTTCTTGTCAAGTCTTCAACTAACTATCCGAATAATTATGTGCAGATCGTTCAAGCACTCGTAAAGGACAAACGAATGAAGTGGGATGCCATCAATAAACCTGGTGAAACTGCTCTTGTCATTGCTGAGAAAGCGCGAAATTCAGAGATAGCAGCGATTCTAAAGGAACATGGTGTCCTGACTGCAAAGAACATGAAGCTAGCATTACCAACGCGTTCAGCCAAAGAACTGAAACAAATTGTTAGTGACATAAAACACGACGTTCACAATCAGTTAGAGCACACTTTCCAAACACAGAAAAGAGTGAAGAACATAGCGAAGCGTCTGAACAAAATGCACACAGAAGGTCTCAACAACGCCATAAACTCCACCACGGTCGTTGTTGTTCTTATTGCGACTGTTACTTTTGCTGCCATATTTAATCTACCAGGCCAATATACCGATAATCTTAAGGAGGTTCCTCTGGGATACTCAATAGGAGAAGGAAGGATTGCTCCCCAACCCCCTTTGTCATTTTCTTCATATTTGACTCTCTTGCACTCTTCATATCATTAGCTGTCGTGGTTGTTCAAACATCAACCGTGGTTGTTGAAAGACGAGCCAAAAAGCAAATGATGGTGATTATCAACAAGCTAATGTAGTTGGCTTGTGTATTTGTCTCTGTAGCGTTTGTTGCTTTGTCATATATCGTTATAGGTAAAGAGGAAAGATGGATGGCAAGTGCAGTAACTTTTATGGGAACTTTTATCATGGTCGCGACACTAGGGACACTGTGTTACTGGGTAGTTATGCATCAGATTGAGTCTTCGAATTTGAGAAGTTAGAGGAAATTAGCTCGGAGTAGCAAGACGTTGTCACGGTCCGTATCAATCATGTCATAATTTGTAATGACCCTCTTGGTCATTTTTGTGTCTTGCCTTCTGTGTGTCGTTTAGAACGTTCTTGTAGCGACCCCAAGTCATTTATGACTTGCTGGGACTGACAGTTCGGTCACCTGGTCGTTCGTTTGGTCTTGGTGTGAGTTTTTGTGTTTTTGAGCTTATGAACCTTGAATGAT
>JAJOOR010028960.1:0-14524 GCA_036250505.1 Solanum acaule
CAAGAATCACTTATGATGAACTGTAGCAAAAATCAAGGAACCTTTATTTGTATCCAGACTGAGTTACCTAATGTGATTGGATTATATTTTACAATCCCTGTCGATATACTTATTGTATATGGAACTTAAACCCTTTTCTGGAAGCAATAAAATTTCATAGCATTATGCTTCGACTGGCCTGTGTCAACAACCATCATTCAGAGACTTATCATTTTCATCAAACCTCCAAGTAAAAAATATTTTAAAAAATTACAATATCTATCTTAAAATGCCCACAACATCTAAACTTGGAAAATTTACATCATAAGACCATTTAGACTTTTCAATCTTCAGAGATTTTGCATACTCTCTAGAATCAGCATTCGTTTTTGAAGAGTGAGTTCACCTAGAAACTTGCCAAGCAACCATCTGATTTAAGTTGGACAAGATGAAAGCACAAGAAATATTTCTATAATTAATTAGTTTCAAACATACATCAGAAAAGTTTTACATGTCCCACGACTTCAACATGTGTAAGCAAACTAGTCAGAGTAAAGTGGTCCAAAATCGCCGCTAGTAATAGATTCTGAAAAAACAAATTTAAAGGGGAAACAAAGCAAGATTGACTACATATGGCAAGTACTAATTTATCAACTTTATTCTGAAAGTGCATCAGAGCCTCAAATTTACTCCACAAAAGCTACCATGTCACTGACTTGGTAGAATGGTAGATGACAGAGGATATCTTAATCATACCATCATCATCATATCATATATTATTAAAAGTAGGAAGCTCTAAAATGCAAAGTTGGATTACCATTTTACCCCTACACTAAATTATAATATTATAAATCATTTAATTAATCGTTAAATAATAATCATGTGTCATATTACAAGTGGAAAGGCCCTAAATGAAAAGTTACATTACAATCAATCATAATATCATATATTTGTATATTTTTCACCATTTTTAATAAATATTTACTGCATTGATGACTTAATAAAATCCTCACACCATAAATGTTGAAGTAAATTCCACCTAGCAATATTTTTAAGACAAAAGGCCAAATAACCACTTAATACCACATATAAAACTAATTAAATTGGTTTGTATTTAAACCCAATTAGGAGTTCTTTTTTTTCTTTTGCATTAGTCTCTTCCATGTCCTGTTTTTCATCCAAACTCCCAAATTCTCTTATTAACCTTTCCTTCATCTTCATAATTTATAATTAAAATGATTTTAAACGTGTGTTAATTTTTGAATAGTTATACTGCTAATTAATTTTGTGTCACTTCATTCTTTATTTTTTTGTGTAATGTGTATTAATCTCTGAAAATTACACTACTATTTAATTCTTGTGCCTCCTCATATTCCATTTTTTCATTTATTCCTTGTTTTTTTCCTCTCGTGCTTTACATTTAATTAGCCTAAATGGTGTATTAAATTAAATAACATTTCAAAGTACAATCATTTGGCAGTAGAAAAAAAAATACATTCATTATTATGCTACCACAATTGTTTTATCCTCTTCATTTTTGGGCAAAATCTTTCCTACCAACTTTATGTGTCTTTCCGTGAGTGCTTTACAATCTCCATTTTCATTTATCATCCTTTTATTTATCTGTTAGTCCAAATCGCATGTCCAAACAAAACTCCAACTTCATCTCATGATTTCATATCATGATTTCATTTCGTATGACCAAACGAGCCCTTTATCTAATTTCTAGTCTTAGAATATATGGACCGACCTGATGAATAATGTAAATGGGATAAGAGAGTCTCATTACCTTTGCAAATTTCCCACTGAACACCGAAACAGAAACTTTCCAGAAGGCAGGTACATGATGGATAACAACAGCAGTCAATCTACGTATATATTTTCCTCTAAAAGCATCACCTTGTTCACCGGTCATCACTAACAGTTCCGAATCAATGTCTGACTGACATATATTTATAACATTTAATGAGGATCATTAATAAGTAGTCAAATTGATAATCACAACAGATTTCTTATTACAGACAGTAATGCTTACGGAATGGTTCAGATCTTGCTGAATTTGCCTCCATTTTGCATCATATGAAGCTTTGGCTCTCATCTCATTCTGTAAATTCTCCATCCTAGCTTCATGATCTAAAGAACATTTCTCAAGCAAGCCTCGAATTCTGTGATTCTGAAAAATAGCATAATTACATCCAAAACTTTTTCCTATGGTAGATAAGTCAGAATCAAACGTCATTCATAAAGCTAGATATCATTTGCCACATCCATAAGGGGAGACACTATCTTAAAGGGGAAAAATAATGTCAACCATTTTTAGGAAGAGAAGAGGTATTTTTTCACAACATACTATGAGAATTAAGCAATGAAAAGCCAGATTTCTCAAACATGGCAAGCATAGAAGTTCAGAGGAGATAGATAGAGAATAAAGCTAGAGCCTAGAAGTAATAATGTTACCATATGTTTTACTATTGATTAGTTAGAGCAATGAAAACTTTGAAACAGTATAAGATCAGTTTGTTAGTATTAAAACAGTGAGAAGATAAAAGTTTTTAAGGGACTCACTATTTTCTTTATTTATCCCAATAGCTGGTTCTTAATCAACATTAAAGACAATGTTAAACTGCTTAAATGTTTTTATTGGCATAAAATAACTTAAAGAACTGACCAATAAGAATATCGTTTTAAATATAGTATCGTTTGTAGAACTAAGTTCACAACAAACAACTGATTTAAAATATCTTACTAGGTTTTAGACTTTATTGAATGCAAATGGTGGGATTAATTTGATAAGCTCTGTAAAACTAGCCAAAAATTTCTTTTAGCTTCCTCTTTTCCTTGAATCTTTTTGAGTGACTCATGGAAACGGGAGAGAAAAATTAATGGTCTTTTCACTGTAAGATCCTTCTATCATACATTACTGAGAAGGGAGAACAAGATTTCTCTCGGTCCTCAATGTAGATCCCTAGAGCATCATGAACATATACTTTTTGCATTATTAGCATCACGACTACATACATATACATCTAATAAAGAGGAAGATAACTCAAGTTAGAAGGTGTATCCAAGGGAAGACATGATTGTTATTACTTCTGGTACTAACCCAAAAATATTGTTGTTACTTCATTGACAGGTGGCACATCAACTATGGAGTATAATATGGAATCTGTTGGGTAATTGAAATGGGAGAAGCAGGTTACGCATTACCATACAAAAATGTGTTGCACAGCTTGGCTTTAAGGAGCAAAGGGAAGAGAAGTAAAGCGTGGGAAGTGACCCCTGTGAACTGATGTAGACCATGTGGAAGGAAAAACATTGATGTTTTATAGAGATTAGTAGTATTTCAATGTTTTCTAAAGTTTTAAGCATTTATGCGTAGAGAACAGGCTACCCTTCGTAACACATTTTTTTATGAAAAATCACTTTTTCAATAGCTCTTGAATACGAAACTCTCCCCATTAGTTTACATCAAATGTTATCACCTTGGTCCAATTTTCTTGAGCATTGACCTTGATAGAATCAACTAAAGTTAGGGCTCTAAAAGCCAACAAATAAACAGCATTTAAAGAGGGGGGGGGGGGGAGGTAGCGCTGAGGGGTCCAAACCTAAGACCTTCCAGCAAAGGGTATTGGATCTTGTGGGGGCAGAGCGCCCCCACCCCCCTCTAATCCACCTAAGCATAATGTTAATATGTAATTAAAAGGATGATATCGGATTTGGATGCTTCACCTGTATATTTAAGTAGTGCCATACAGGATCTGATTCAGGTTCCAACTCCAACAAGAGCCTCACTATATTTTCAAGCTACAAGAAGCATTAAGAAATCACACATAAGTAAAAAGTGAAGTTTGAAATCTCAAAACTTTTTAAAAACTAATATATGAGTAAAATCGTCAGCATTTAAAAGGTTGAACCCAACGCCAAGGTATGTAGAGTCGAGCCAAATGGAGCTGAAGACTGACTGGATCAATTTTATAAGAAAATCAATCACTTGTAAGAACAATGATAATATCAAAGTGTTTGGTGAATAATGAGATCTGACTCACCTTAACACAAGCAAGACAATAACAACTAACCTAGTGTGATCCCACAAGTGGGGAACACAAGCAAGACAACGAATACAGAATTACTAAATCTTCCATCAGGTATAAGTGGAATATGCTACAATTTTTATTGGCATCCCTCGTGTACTGCAAAGATAGATTTATAGTCCAGTAAGTATTTTCCTCTATCTAGTACCGCATGCCCCACAATATAGCAGATAATTAGAAGTGTTTTACATCTAAAACACACTCTTGGCTGAGAAGCAAGATGATACATTCGATTCTGGATAAACATCAAAAACCTTTAGAAGTAACTGAACTAGGATGAAAAGGAAGCCAACATGTCAAAAAGGAACAGCAAACATCACATAATCCGTTGTTATTGCAACCAACTTCATCCAGCATTGTTCCATTGCATTAATTCTTAAATAGTCTCTTCTTGCATAGTTCTTTGAGTAGACATATTTTATCAAGGACACTCATAAATGGATTCGCATCCAATGTAAAAACAACATACTTATGGGCTCGGAATTGACATTTGATAGATGATAATGGTCCATGTAATGTGCACTAACAAATAAGATAGCAGGTAATAGGTAAACAAACTTGAGTTTACTTTGTTGCATCCTGAATGTTATTAAGCTTAAGCAACCTTTCCGTGAGACTGAGGAGTCATCTCTAAGAAGCTCTTGGTAGATTTATAGAACCTACTTTCCTCTCATTCTTCCTCCTTTTGACTTCCTTCACTGCAACAATTCATGTATTTTAAAAAAAAACTAGTAACGTCATATTATCTCAGCATTAAGGACATGCTGGCAACCTTAAGAGAGAATTACAAACTAGGAGAAAATATTACAAGGAGCCTAAAAGACCTACTATCTGTTCAACTTCATCTATACATTCCTCTTTACACCAAAATAAAAGGGATATAATACAATTCTATTTAATTTTATGAATGGAACTAAACCTATCCGCAGAACATCTCTAATTCCTCTCTCTTCACACTATCCACCATATGCATGTTGGGATTACTATCCACTATTTCTTTTGGCTCTTGCTCCCACCCTCCTAATCCAACAGCTCAATAAATCAGCAATATTGTTCTGGCATTGACCAGTTTGTTTCTGCGGGACTTAGAAATAGTGACCGATCTTTGAAGTTAATTTGCAATGCAAAAACAGGTGGTTGTTAAATTTTTTTTTATTTTTTTTTTGATGACAAGGGAAACCCGCTGCCGCTACCCTTTGGGTGCGCACAGGGTAAAACCCCCGCTCCTATGCAATAGCTCGCAAACCACATAGAAAAGGTAACCCGCACTAGGCAAGCCCGGTGCGACGAGCTCAACCCAAAAGCAAATCCCTTGCTTTCGCTGGCAAGGGGTTTCAAACTTGAGACCTCCAACATGGAAGTCCCAAGCCCAAACCACTAGCCACCCCGAAG
Organism: Solanum acaule; assembly: GCA_036250505.1. Taxonomy (NCBI): domain Eukaryota; kingdom Viridiplantae; phylum Streptophyta; class Magnoliopsida; order Solanales; family Solanaceae; genus Solanum; species Solanum acaule. Next base: position 5,463 of record JAJOOR010028960.1, read on the forward strand.
GGTAAAGCCCAAACATGTTAAGTTTCTTCTTCCTTGTTACAAAAAGAACATCTGGAAACTATTTGAGACCCCCTTCTTTTCAGCCTCACCTATGTTAGACATGCCTTGGTAGCCACCACCCAGGAAAAATATTTAACCTTAGTTGGTGCAACTTTTCCAGATCTGCTCCCATGGTCCTGTTTCCCCTCCTGGTTACTCCCTCACCTCTTTTTTATATAATCTGTTCACTGAGAATTTGCCATCAGTAGCATGCCTCAACTGATTATATCTGAAGTTGGAGAAGTTCCTTTGAAGGTGCTGACTTCTTGTAATAGTTGATCTACTCTATCCATCTCCCAATCACTCAAATATCTCCTAAGTTGAATATCACATCCATTTATGGACCAAGTTTCAGCCACTGCAGCCTAAGGCTATGTTGCTCCTCTCCATAATTGTTGCCGCACCCCTGTTGGATTCTCAAAAATGCACTACTTTTGGAGTATCCAACACGCTCCTGTGACATTTTTGAAGAGTCCAAACAGCATAGGCCTCAGGATTAGTGCAAAAAGAAAAGAGATCAAGGTGTTTTCAATGACGCCTGGCCATTCCATTCATCCATCCAAAAAAGAATTCTGTTACCATTTCCACCTTATGAGTAACATTCTCCGAGAGTTTGGTCCAAAGACCCCTTCTTGACCTCCAAACTGAAACTCCATAAGTACTAGTGACAATATTGCACCATGGCCTGCTCTGCCCATACTTGCTCTGAATAACCTCCTTCCACTGTTTCTCCACAGACACTTAATCATCAAACATTCATTCTGTACCCTCATCTAACTTAGTGCATACCCTTACCTTCCTTGTTCCCAAGCCACATAAAATCCCTTCTCAGTTTGTCTAGCTTCTTGACCACTCTGGAAGGTATTGGAAATAAAGACATAATATAGGTTGGTAATAAATCTAGTATTGCATTTATCAATAACAATTTCATATGTTCTTTTGTAGATTTTGTCTACAGAATATTTAGAACTTTATATTGAAACATTACGATGTGTTTGGAAACTAAAGACAGAATATGTTAAGGAGATAAACTCGTCCTAAAATTAATTGTGGGATTAGTTATCCCTTATCCCTCGTACCAAATGAGCCCTTAGAGAACCAACATCCCACCATTATGTCATCCTGCACTTTCCATATATAGTACCTCTCAAAAAAATAAACTCAAGTTGGTAAAATAACTAAAGGATGACTTACGTTTGTCAGGTCAATATTAGGATCTTCCAGAGACTTGTAAAGCATGCCTTTAAACTCTTGCATAACTTTTTCAACCTCCCCAACGACACGCTTCAAAATTCCCACCTGAAGAGGACACATAAATCAATTTGAAACCAAAACAAAAGCAAAACCTTTGAATAATGATGACAAAAAAAGGCAGAATCTATATGCAAAGAAGTAGAAAAACTAAACAAAGAAACTTAAGTAATAATCAGAAAGATAACCTCAAAAGTGTCAAGCATCATAAAAGTTGAGCACACATATTTACTACTAAATCAAACTAAAGACATCAAAAGCATGAAACTCGATCAAGTAACATTTTACCATGTTAATGCCTACCCAAAGAATCTACATTTCAAGGAGCATAAACAACCTGCACTAGTCAGAAATAAGGGAGGCCTAAAAGCATTTCTTTTAAATAAGCATGGAGTCATTAAACAAGACAATGAGGACATTTTGTTTCATCTACATTGAGGTGAACACAGATGGGTTAAGCAAAGAAAAGACAGTAATTCCTAGCATATAGCATTCACATTTGCCAAAATGTATGTCGTAGGAAGGGCCTCGCTGAAACTTACAAAGAAACTCTAAAATAGTTCTTGTAGTTAAGATTTTGCTACCCAAATTGCTAGAGTTGAACATTGTCAACAGCCATGTACTAGTATGGATTATACTACGTTACTGTGACCACAAGGAATCTTCAATTAATTGATTACTAAGACCAGGAAACATAGGGGGCCACACACAGAGAGAAGTGTACATGCATAGCTGCAATAAACTTTTGCATTTTCTTGTGTAAGTGTACCTGTTTGCAGGATTGAGATCAATTTTAAACAATTTCAAACAGAAAGCAAAATCCTTTACTGCAAGTGTAAAAGTCACAGAATAACTAATTAAATAAAGCATACATGAGAAGGCAGCACAATTGAATTTGCTTTCCTGTACTCCCTGACTGCCAGGTCATATTCACCCTTACTAATGCTTTCACGAATGGCACTGGGTAAGTTAAACAATGTTCGGAACCTCTGAATCGTTCCTTGAACAGATCTTATCTTCTCAGCTTGAGCCTACACGGAAATGTTTCTATTTGTTACATACTAACAACAAAAGAAGAGTAAAAAAATCCACACCTTACAATAATCAACTTCACTAAATGGATCGAACTAAAAAATACAGCATCACGTCCTATCTACCTGTCTTTCAAATAGTGACTCAAAAGCACGGTTAGCAATTGAATTGACTCCTTGCATACAATCATATAAGTGTTTAGTTCCAGAACCTTCAGGGTCTTCCTCAATGCGTCTCAACTTTGATTCAATATCTATAGCAAAAGCATCAAACCCAATTAGATCTTCCGATGATAATTCAAAGTAAGACGAGAACTCCATCCCAAACAAGATGTGAAGCTAACCATCAATCGTAGTTTTGCAAGATACAAAGCAATCAAAATTCTCTTTGACCAATTGTTTTTTCTGCTGCATACGTCCTTTAAGATCAGTCTTCAAAGAAACAGAACCTGCCTCTAAGTCTGCTGCACCAGTATCTTGGTGGATTCGGGATATAAACAATTTTGAGTCAAACTTCTCAGAAAAATAATTCAACCTCTCTGCAAAATTGACACAAGATCTTGTAAACAAAAAATCAGTTGATTAGAATCAAACATAACTCGCCTGAGATTGAGAAACTATAGAAGGAAATCATATTAAAAACTGAAAATAGGAAACAAGTAGTCAATCAACAAGATCCTGTAAGTTCTCGGGCTTTAAGCAGAGAGAGAGAAACAACGCGCATGATTTACAGAAATTACGAAAATCACTTAACATATGAGAATTCAGTATTTATGACATCAAACTTCAATGAAACTATTTATTTAGCATCCAATATACAATAATGCCTACATTAACACAACAGCTCAAATGTAAACATCATTAAGATGTAATCTAACTAGGCCACTGAGATATAACTCCAGCCCTTAGTTTTCAACAGTCAACCGTTAAAAGAAATGATTTGCAGTATTTAATTGCAATAGAATATGTACTAAGGGAACATGGAAAAGAAGCGTAGTATCAGAAGTAACAGCGGAAGAAGGCTTGCAGGAAAGAAGAAGAAAGAGTCATTGTCTGAAGAAGAAGAAAAAGAGGACAAAAGAAGTAAATCAAAAGTGAAGCAACCTCTCTCGTTCTCTTCTTTTTTTCCCCTCATTTGAACTCAGATCCAAAAGAAATGGTAGATTCTCGCGTTGATCACTTGGCACTTCACTATCTGAAGCACATCACTTTTCTCATGAAGTGACAACCCCTGGCTTCACATTACTCTGTCTCTTTAAGTGACAAAACCATGTCACTTAACAGTGCCTAATATCCCTGAAGAAAAACAACAGGACAAACCATTGCTTGGTTTGTGGGATACTGGTGGGATAAGGAGAATAAAAATAGTATGCCTAGAACTTGTACATCACAAATCTTATAATTTTGGTAATGTTCAAATTTTAGACATAATCACATCTCATGATCACTACCATCAAACTAAACAATGTATTCAGATTCTGTACTACTCTAGAATGATATAGACCAATCTTCAATTTCACTAAGTCTGTTCAATACTTCAATAGATTTAAAATTTGTTTTTTTTTTTCTCTAAATCAATTACAGAATATTTCATCACATTTCACAAGGGACACTCTGATAGTTGTGTTTCAACCTTCAACCTAAGTAATCAAAGCTCATTTCAAGGTAAGGGTATAAGATGGGGATTCACATGACTGCAACATCTTATAAGTCCAGACCTATCTCTATTAAGATACTCCTTCCCACATAGGATCTATAGAAGAAACCCATTTGGGCTTCCAATATGGAGGCAGGTGTTAATTTCCTTCTCTTTTCTTTTCCTTTTTTGGTGTGTGGGGGGTTGACCTCTAAGGAATAGCTTCAGCAGTTTCTTTTTAAAATATGTTCAGTCAAAGCCAAAGCACAGTTCTAGTGCACGTCCTGCATTTCTGTCCACCGCCAATGATATTCTCAAGAGCTGCACGCCTCACCAAGGGATCTCCCCACCAACAAAACTGAGGAAATAGTATAATCAGAAAATCATCCTGCTGTAGTCACCAGTTGTTAGGCTTGTCTAGTAATCCAAATGCCTATTTCGTACACATACAAAGTACACTACAGCAGCACCCCCAGGCCCCATGCTTTTTCCTTGACCACAAAATGATAATTTCCTCGTAGGATAGTAGAACATCATTACGAAGGGATCCACCACATAAGAAATGAAATATCTTTGTCTTAATCTGCTTAGGAGCCTAAACATTCACATGCCTTACCATGTGAACTTGAGATCATGATATACGTACAAGCACTACAAAGAGAGCACAGCTACAGGCCTAAACAATAATGCAATAAAACAAGTTCACTCAACTGTACTAAGAGTAAGTACCCACACTTGAATCCAGAAGCATCCAAACGCTGTAGGTACATAAAGTGCTATATCATCCACCATACAAAGTGTATTATGAACAATTTTTTTGTCATGCAGATTCATCTCAAAATTTCCATTGCATAGCACATCCAATTCGGGATGTTAGAAAGAGGCTGATGATAAGGAATTTTCTGAGGGAATACTAATGAATAAGGAAAGGCAAGGAAGCCCCAACACAATAAAGTAATTTGGTGACAGAATTAAGTACCGCGAGTTTTGGGGTCTAATTCGCCTACAGTTGGGGAACTTGATGAGTGCTCACTGATCATCCTTAATGTTCTATTGTCAACTATCCTGTAAGTACAAAGAAGCCTCCCATTTAGCACAAGAAATTACCAGTGAACAATTTGAAATGCATAAAAAGTAAGATGATAGTAAGTACCCCAATCTTAGAGGATCTATGCATTCCATGCCACGAGGGAAAGACTGCAAACTCTGAAGTGCCTTCTTTGCCAATGCCATCTTCTCCTCCTCAGCCTTAATTTGAGTGGCTGGAATTGCTCTAGCCTCCCTCATGTCCCGAACATGACGTCTTAACTGAAAAAGTTTTGATCTTTAAGTTGGGCATGTATCCGAGAATGCTTTAAACACAACTAGCCAAGAAGAAAAATTTCTGCACACATTCTGGTTTACAATGATAAAGAAGACTATTTATCCACTTCCACATGGAATATAACTTGAAATTCATATAAAGGACCTCACAAAATAAAACTGACTCCTTCAAATGAACAACTTCCAAATGTATATGATACAAAGAGTTATCTCTGATAAGTAAATAAGCAATTATAGTGCTAACACGGACATACCAATAAAGCAAAATCCCTTTTGGTATTAATTTTTTTTCAATACTTCCTCCACACCACTTGATTCAACTAATACTTAGAAAGTGCTGTTAATCTTTAACATGCAAAAATACTACCAAAACAATATCATCATATCATATCCTACACCTTGACTAATTATCATAAATTCCTACTTTACATGGAACCAATTGTCATAGATTTTGAAGTTGAAACTTAAAAATTGAAGATTTTAGTTTTTTGAAGTTGTGTTTTGGACTTGCATTTTTGGCAATTTGAAAATATTTATCAAATTTCACGGTTAAACAGATATTTGACGATCCGAAAATCTATGGACAAACGCTAGCTTACATACCTCATCTTCATCAACGCGTTTCCAGCAATCAGGTTCACCACCTTGCCAGTGTACATCATCATCCTTCCCAGCTTTCGGAGCCCTTCTTTTCGACGCACCCTTACTTTCCTTCTTAGAGGATGCGTGATCCTCATCTCCAGACGAAATGCTGAGAATCTCCAAGTCCGAATCATCTTCTTCCTCGTCCACTCCCTTTCTATGCTTCTGCTGCACTTTTCTGTTCGGCGTCGCATCCATACTTCCCGCTCTTCTTCCGCCGCTCCTCGAGTTCGGCTTCGGCTTCGGCGGTGGCTCTGACGGCTTCTTACCAGCTGATTGCTCCTGCAATGCCATTTGTAAGAGCTCATCTTCGTCACTGTCGCTTGACATTTTTTCTCAGTAGGTGAATTTGAATTCGGCGATAGTAATTGATTCTTCTAACAGGGAAATTGTAGAGGGAATTTGGATATGCCATATTGAAACAAGTATGAAAAAGCGCAACTATTTTCGCTGATCCTCTTTTTTAGAGCTAAGGAAAAAGACCTTTTCCATGGAGCATCTACTTTCAAATACTACTACTCCACTATTTTATTTGGGATAAAGATTTTGTACACGTCATATCATGTTATTTTTTGAATTTTTTTTTGGATATATTCCTAAATTTGGTGTGAATTATTAATTTTATACCGCCTTAAAAACATTTACTTGAATAACTGAACTTAAATATATATGAGTAAAATACACCCTAAAATCCTCACCAAGTTCAAAGTGTTTTCAACACTTGTCTCGAATTTTTGTTTAAGACCTCCACACTCCTATAAGAGTTTGAGACCACTTGATATGTCATTTGGTAGATCTGGAGTGTATTTAAGTAGAGGCAGACCCAACTTTGCTAGTGAGGGTGCACGTGCATCCGTCAACTTCGGAAAAAAACGTGTGCATATATGTATATTTATCTCAACAAACTGACAGAAACTATGATATAATTAATAGTGCACTCATAAGGAGAAAATGAGTGTTCTTGTGAAGGGAGAGGAACCAACTGCAAGACCCGAGGGGTGTTTTTAATATTTCTCTCTTATTTTTATTGTTGCATTATTGATAAGTTCATTTTAATTTTTTAAATATTTAATTAAATATATTTAACCTTCAATTAGTACAAATAGATATTTTAAATCAATTTATGTAGGAAACATTATATTCGAGCTATTTTCAAAGCTATATTATTGTCGAGTACAGTTAAAATAATATAAGCTTAATAAATGGTGAAATCGTTAATAATTATAGTAATTTTGCATTTTCACAAGTTAAAGAAATATATATAGTTTAATTAATTAAAACATAGATAATCATCATTTGGAAATAACTAAATAAATACATGCACACAGAACACAATTTTTTGAAGATTGCTCATTTATATGCAGGTATTATTATCACAGTAGCTAACAAGCTAATGTGGAAAATACATTTGTAGTCGTAATTGATGATTTTTGTGACTTATAACAACCAGAAATTTGCTATATTTCAACAAATTAGCAATGAGCATCAGCAAGAATTGTGAAATGAGATAATGAATGTAAATGAACATCCATTAGTTTTTCTCTTCAGCAGCATAAAGCTTTTTTATCTCCTCCACATCATCGTAACTACCGAGGAATATTGGCGCCCTTTCATGTATCTTCGTAGGAACTAAGTCCAATGCCTGCATAACATGGTCAATCAGAGTTCATATAGCCGACCCCAACTTGTTTTGGACTAAGGCGTAGTTGTTGGTTTCATGTTTTCACTAGATTAAAGTAATCTTAATCTTGATGAGAATTCTTTGGCAAGGACTAGAAGTGAAACCAAACCTAACTTGAAGTTTCTATTTTATTGGTGTAACTAAATATTCAGATGTCTTACCCGCTCCTTTCCGGTAAATGCTTGACCTCCTGCTTGTTCCATCAGAAAGGACATGGGAAATACTTCATAGAGAACCCTGTTTTGTACAATTTCATTTGCAACCTTTCAGAAAATTGTTGTTGAGAAGTTTCTTCATGACTCAGAGGATGTTCATAACTTACCGCAGCTTTCCATTGGGGCTTTTCTTATCAGCTGGGTACAAAAAGATACCTCCGTAGAGTAAAGTGCGATGAACATCAGCTACCATGCTGCAAGTTACAGTTCATATGTCATGTAACATTTAACATTATATTTATGATCTAACACAAAACATTATTACTTCATTTACACAGATTTGTCTAATAGAAACAATAGTTGTTGCATCTACCCATAATATCTCCAAACCGCGACAGAGAAATCCACCTTTTGCATTTTAATCAGGTCAGCTAAGCAGCACTCTAGCAATAACAACAATTGAAACTACAAAACACCAACATCAAACTCATTGTCTGTTTTCAGAATTCTCAAGACCTATTCATATCTCAATAAAATGTAAGGAACTGTTTTAATAAAACCCAACCAATCCAATCAAACCAAACAACTCGAGCTTGATTATAAGTGTTTGACATACATATGACCCTATCTGCACATCTCATATCAACCTTTTAACTTTTTGAAGTATAGAACTCTAGTTAACGTATAAGAGCTGCGAGATGGTCACTGAATGATTCTTATCATGATATTCACGTTAGCAATAGATGATTCACCAGAAGTCTTTCATCTCTATTTCTACGTACATCACACATAAGAAACTAAGCAATTTGAGCACTTAAAATCTCACACTACACAGCTCAAGTATACCTTCCAATATATCTTAAAGATTTGGGTGAAGAACCATCCTTGGGGAATTTGCAGCTCTCCACATATCTGAAATTTGAAGAAAAGTAAGACATCATAGAAACTGGAAAATGTATATACTAAACTCATTAAACATACTTCGATGTTGGACCATCCCAGTTCTTGGCATTTCCTTCATTCACTGAATAAATCTTCCCTTTCTTCGGAATCTGCATGTCGGAAGCAATGTAATGATCTTGGTAAACAGAAAGATGCATCAACCAAAATAACATAAAACCAACAAATAGAAAATCATAAATTGGAATGTTGACATGCAGAAAATAATATTTACAAAAGCTAGACAAGGAAGGAGATACGTGTGCACTTTGAATAGAAGTAAACAGCTGAGGAATAATGTTACCTTGATATCAGGATGAGTCAAAATGAACTCGCCTAAAGAGGGGTCAAGTGTAAAACCATTG
>JAJOOR010028963.1:0-11352 GCA_036250505.1 Solanum acaule
ATTAGGACCTGAAAAACATATGAAGGAAGTCAGCAAGAAATATAAAATAATATGATTTGAACATATCAAAAAGGCAAAATAAACAATGAAAGAAGAAGAAACATAAAATAATATGATTCCAGACCTACCAAAAAGAAAAAAAATAAACAAACCCTAAGAGGTGTTAGATTAGAACTGAATACCAACTAGAGGTTCCCCTACTCGAAGGCAATTGCGATAGTGAATCTTAACTCATCTAAGAGGGAAAAAAACACCATAAAATGTTTTATGAGGCAGAGAGGGAAGCCTTTAAGGTTAAGGCCTGCACCTCAAGCATTCAGATACACACTTTTTAAGCCTTTTGGGTCTATTTTAAGTGATGGATTACAACTAACCCTGGAAAGAGGACCCAATGTAACTTCATAGCATTTAGCAAAGATTTAAAAAATAGATGTTTTCCCCTAAATCAATAGTTTATACATTAAAAATGCAACTCAAGCAAAAAAAAACAACTAGCAGTATAATCTCAAGAGATACAAATTCATTTCAACTCAAATGTTCACACAAGTTCTTGATGGAATTTACTGTTCCATCACAACAATCGATGTTTATACACAAAAAAATAAAAAGACAAACTTCAAGTAAATTTTAAACATAAAACAACGCAAAAAAAGAAAAAAAAACTCTTTTTACCAATCAGAAACATCCAAATTCAAATAACAATCACAAAGAATAACAAAAACTCAAAAAAGAAACAAAAATCAAACGAATTATAAAAAATTATTCAATTCAAAACTTACGATTCGATCAGCATTGCCAAGAGGACCTTCCAGAACACGAATGCTGGCACCAGTCTCTTCACACATCCTCTTTACAAGTTCGCCCCTCCGCCCAATTATACCACCAACTTTGGCAAGTGGCACAACTAGCCTGAACACGTTATCCCCTGGCCATCCCGTCCATTTCCGCACAGTCGCAACCGATTCCCCACCAGCCTCTGGTCTAACAGCAACCATTTCAGTAGCAACCGAACCTGTAACCCCGGATTTTACAGCAAACGACTCCGGCGGCGGAGGCGCCACCGCAGATGAGCCTTGAATTGCCGGTGGAAATGACGAGTCGGTTACAGTAGAGTACACCATTGATGAGTTCAGAGAAAACAGAGTGAAAGAGTTTTCCAGTGAGATTTTGCTGAAGGGTTTGGTTTAAAGCGAAAAATGGGAAGAGGTGTCTTAATATAACGGCTTGGCGTTACTTTCTAAAAAAAAAACTTTCATTGTGTAATTTTCCAATTTTGTATAAATAATTAGGGTTTATTTACGAAATTATAAAAGGAAATCATAATATAAAACATATATTATTAAGTAATAAAAAGCATAGGTTTGATATAGAAATAATAAGAAAAATAAATTATCAAAACAAAAAAATAGTGTACTAATAAAAGTAATTATGTTTTCGTTCTAGTAACTGAAATAACGATAATATGAAATATCGAGTTTTATTTTTTATTTTTTTCATATTGTTTAATTAACATAATAAAAATGTTGAATACGTTAAAAATAATAATTTCGCGCTTACATAAATAGTCGTGAGTTTTGGAATATGAAGTTAGAAGGTTCACTTATCTTATCTGAAATGGATAAATGGATACTTATTTTTTATACGACAAAACAGATAATTCGTTAGAGTTGAGCGACCTGTCGTATTATTAACAATTGTCAAACGACTGTTTATTCGTTTTATTTTTCTTGGTAAGTCAGTGTTGAGAGACTTACTGTTATTAGTTTTAAAATTTTGTTGGGTTTATGAACGACTTAACATTATTGCTATTTTGAAAAACCGTTTATACATCCGTTATTAATTTTGATAAGTCGCTCAAAGTTTATCCATTCTGATATAAAAATAATAAGGAAAATCAATTGTTTATCAAAAACCCAAAAAAAGTGTACTAATAAAAGTAATAATGTTCTTGTTCTAATAACGGAAATAACGATTATATGAAATTTATCGAGTTTTTTTGAATTTTTTTCCATATTGTTTAATTAACTGAACAAAAATGTCGAATACATTAAAAAAAAAAAAAATCCGCGCTTATATAAATAGTCGTGAATTCTGAAATAAGTTAGAAGGTTCACTTATCTTATCTGAAATAGATAAATGGATACTTATTTTTATACGACAAAACGGATAATTCGTTACAGTTGAGCGACCTGTCGGATTATTAATAGCTGTCAAACGACTGTTTATTCTTTTTAATTTTTTCGGTAAGTCGGTGTTGAGAGACTTACTGCTATTAGTTTTAAATTCGTTGGGTTTATGAACGACTTAACATTATTGCTATTTTGAAAACCCGTTGGATTTTGAAAAACCATTAATACATCTGTTATTAATTTTGACAAGTCGCTCAAAGTTTTTCCATTTCGATATAAAAATAATAAGGAAAATCAATTGTTTATGAAAAAAAAATAAAAAAGTGTACTAATAAAAGTAATTATGTTCTTGTTTCTAATTTTGTATAAATAATTAGGGTTTATTTACAAAATTATAATATGAAATCATAATATAAAACATATATTATTAAGTAATAAAAAGCATAGGTTTGATATAGAAATAATAAGAAAAATAAATTATCAAAAAAAAAAAAAGTGTACTAATAAAAGTAATTATGTTCTTGTTATAATAACTGAAATAATGACTATATGAAGTTTATCGAGTTTTTTTATGAAATTTTTCCATATTGTTTAATTAACTGAACAAAAATGTAGAATACATTAAAAAATAATAATTTCGCGCTACATAAATAGTCGTGAGTTTTGGAATCTAAAGTTAGAAGGTACACTTATCTTATCTGAAATGGATACTTATTTTTTATATGACTAAAATGGGTAATTCGTTGGAGTTGAGCGACATGTCAGAATTATTAACGGTTATCTGTTAAACGACCGCTTATTCAGTTTAATTATATTTTTGGTAAGTCAGCGTTGAGGGACTTACCGTTATTATTTTTAAATATTTGTTGGGTTTATGAACGACTTAACATTATTGCTACTTTGAAAAACCGTTGGATTTTGAAAAATTGTTTATACATCCGTTATTAATTTTGATAAGTCGCTCAAAGTTTATCCATTCTGATATAAAATTAATAAGGAAAATCAATTGTTTATCAAAAACAAAAAAAAAAAGTAATTATGTTCCCGTTTCAATGATTGAAATAACAATTGTCTGAAGTTTATCAAGCTTTTTTTAAAAAAAATTCCATATTTTTTAATTAACTAAACAAAAAAATTCGAATTCGTCAAGAAATAATAATTCGCGAGTACATTGATAAATAGCTAGGAGCTTGAAATCTAAAGTCAAAAGAATCACTTTTTCTTATATAAAAATGGATAAACAGACACTTATTTTTTATACAACTAAAACCGATATAATTTGTTAGAGTTGAGCAACTTGTTAAAACTAACAACGGTAATTATTTTTTAAAAATGGGAATTGAGAGGATTTCAGTTATTAGAATGAGAACATAATTACTTGTTTAGGGTTTATTTACGAAATTATAATATGAAATCATGATATATATATATATTATAAGTAATAAAAAGCATAGGTTTGATATAAAAATAACAATAAAAATAAATTATCAAAACAAAAAAAAAAAGTGTACTAATAAAAGTAATTATATTCTCGTTCTAATAACTAAAATAACGATAATATGAAATTTATAGAGTTTTCTTGAAATTTTTTCCATAATGTTTAATTAACTGGACAAAAATGCTGAATACATTAAAAAATAATAATGTCGCACGCACATAAATAGTCGTGAGTTATGGAATCTGAAGTTAGAAGGTTCACTATCTTATCTGAAATGGATAAGTGGATATTTACTTTTTATACGACAAAACATATAATTCGTTAGAGTTGAGCGACCGTCAGATTATTAACAGCTGTCAAACGACCATTTATTCAGTTTAATTTTTTTTGGTAAGTCGGCGTTGAGAGACTTGCCGTTATTAATTTAAAAAAATCATTGGGTTTATGAACGACTTAACATTATTGCTATTTTTAAAAACCGTTGGATTTTAAATAAACCGTTTATACAACCGTTATTAATTTTGACAAGTCGCTCAAAGTTTATCCATTTTGATATAAAAATAATAAGGAAAATCAATTATTTATCAAAAACCAAAAAAGTGTACTAATAAAAGTAATTATGCTCTCGTGTCAATGATTGAAATAACAATTGTCTGAAGTTTATCAAGCTTTTTTTTAAAAAAATCCATATTTTTTAATTAACTGAACAAAAAATTTCGAATACGTCAAGAAATAGTAATTCACGAGTACATTGATAAATAGTCAGGAGCTTGAAATCTGATGTCGAAAGGATCACTTTTTCTTATATATAAATGGATAAACAAACACTTATTTTTATACAACTAAAATAGATATAATTTGTTAGAGTTTAGCAACTAGTTAAAACTATTAACGGTAATTATTTTGAAAATTTGGCATTGAGAGGATTTAAGCTATTAGAACGAGAACATATTTACTTTTATTAGGGTTTATTTACGAAATTATAATATGAAATCATGATATAAAATATATATATTATTAAGTATTAAAAAGCATAGGTTTTATATAAAAATAACAAGAAAAATAAATTATAAAAAAAATGTGTACTAATAAAAGTAATTATGTTCTCGTTCTAATAACTGAAATAACGATAGTATGAAATTTATAGAGTTTTTTTGAAATTCTTTCCATATTGTTTAATTAACTGGACAAAAATGCTGAATACGTTAAAAAATAATAATTTCGCACGCACATAAATAATCGTGAGTTATGGAATCTGAAGTTAGAAGGTTCACTATCTTATCTGGAATGGATAAATGGATATTTACTTTTTATACGACAAAACATATAATTCGTTAGAGTTGATCGAGATGTCGGATTATTAACCGCTGTCAAACGACCGTTTATTCGTTTTAATTTTTTTTGGTAAGCCGGCGTTGTGAAACTTGCCATAATTAATTTTAAAATATCATTGGGTTTATGAACGACTTAACATTATTGCTATTTTTAAAAACCGTTTATACATCCATTATTAATTTTGACAAGTCACTCAAACTTTATCCATTTTGATATATCAATAATAATAAGGAAAATGAATTATTTATCAAAGCCAAAAAAAGTGTGCTAATAAAAGTAATTATGTTCTCGTTTCAATAAATGAAATAACAATTGTCTGAAGTTTATCAAGCTTTTTTTGAAAAAATTTCATATTTTTTAATTAACTGAACAATTTTTTTTGAATATGTCAAGACATAATAATTCGCGAGTACATTAATAAATAGTCAGGAGCTTGAAATCTGAAGTCAAAAGGATCACTTTTTCTTATATAAAAATGGATAAACAAACACTTATTTTTATACGACTAAAACTGATATAATTCGTTAGAGTTGAGCAACTAGTTAAAACTATTAACGGTAATTATTTTTAACAATTTGGCATTGAGAGGATTTCAGTTATTAGAACGAGAACATAATTACTTTTATTAGGGTTTATTTACGAAATTATAATATGAAATCATGATATAAAATATATATATTATTAAGTAATAAAAAGCATAGGTTTTATATAAAAATAACAAGAAAAATAAATTATCAAAACAAAAAAGAAAAGTGTACTAATAAAAGTAATTATGTTCTAATTCTAATAACTGAAATAACGATAATATGAAATTTATAGAGTTTTTTTTTAAAAAATTCCATATTATTTAATTAACTGGACAAAAATGCCGAATACGTTAAAAAATAATAATTTTGCACGCACATAAATAGTTGTGAGTTATGGAATCTGAAGTTAGAAGGTTCACAATCTTATCTGAAATGGATAAATGGATATTTACTTTTTATACAACAAAACGGATAATTCATTAGAGTTGAGCGACTTGTCAGATTATTAACAGCTGTCAAACGACTGTTTATTCGTTTTTACTTTTTTTGATAAGTCGGCGTTGAGAGACTTCCGTTATTAATTTTTAAAAAACGTTGGGTTTATGGACTTAACATTATTGCTATTTTGAAAAATTCAACATCCGTTATTAATTTTGACATGTCGCTCAAAGTTTATCCATTTTGATAAAAAAAAATAATAGAGAAAATCAATTATTTATCAAAAACCAAAAAAGTGTACTAATAAAAGTAATTATGTTCTCGTTTCAATAATTGAAATAACAATTGTCTGAAGTTTATCAAGCTTTATTTTTTTTAAAAATCTATATTTTTTAAATAACTGAACAAATTTTTTGGAATACGTCAAGAAATAATAATTTGTGAGTACATTGATAAATAGTCGGGAGCTTGAAATCTGAAGTCAAAAGAATCACTTTTTATTATATAATAAAAATGGATAAACAAACACTTATTTTTTATACGATTAAAATCAATATAATTCGTTAGAGTTGAGCAACTTGTTAAAACTAATAACGGTAATTATTTTTAAAAATTCGGCATTGAGAGGATTTCAGTTGTTAGAACGAGAACATAATTACTTTTACTAGGGTTTATTTACGAAATTATAATATGAAATCATGATATAAAATATATATATTATTAAGTAATAAAAAGCATAGGTTTGATATAAAAATAACAAGAAGAACAAATTCTCAAAACAAAAAAAGAAAAGTGTACTAATAAAAGTAATTATGTTCTCGTTCTAATAACTGAAATAATGATAATACGAAATTTATAGAGTTTTTTTTTAAAAAAATTCCATATTATTTAATTAACTGGACAAAAATGCCGAATACGTTAAAAAATAATGATTTACCACACACATAAATAGTTGTGAGTTATGGAATCTGAAGTTAGAAGGTTCACTATCTTATCTGAAATGGATAAATGGATATTTACTTTTTATACAACAAAACGGATAATTCGTTAGAGTTGAGCGATCTGTCGGATTATTAACATCTGTCCAACGATCGTTTATTCGTTTTAATTTTTTTTGGTAAGTTGGCGTTGACAGACTTGCCGTTATTAATTTTAAAAAATCGTTGGGTTTATGAATGACTTGACATTATTGCTATTATAAAAATCCGTTGGATTTTAAAAAACTGTTTATACATCCGTTATTAATTTTGACATGTCGCTCAAAGTTTATCCATTTTGATATATAAAATAATAGGAAAAATCAATTATTTATCAAAAACAAAAAAAGTGTACTAGTAAAAGTAATTATGTTCTCGTTTCAATAATTGAAATAACAATTGTCTGAAGTTTATCAACCTTTTTTTAAAAAAAAAATCTATATTGTTTGATTAACTGAACAATTTTTTTTGAATACGTCAAGAAATAATAATTCGCGAGTACATTCGTGAGCTTGAAATCTGAAGTCAAAAGAATCACTTTTTATTATATAATAAAAATGGATAAACAAACACTTATTTTTATACAACTAAAACCGATATAATTCGTTAGAGTTGAGCAACTTGTTAAAACTAATAACGGTAATTATTTTTAAGAATTCGGCATTGAGAGGATTTCAGTTATTATAACGAGAACATAATTATTTTTATTAGGGTTTATTTACGAAATTATAATATGAAATCATGATATAAAATATATATATTATTAAGTAATAAAAAGCATAGGTTTGATATAAAAATAACAAGAAAAATAAATTATCAAAACAAAAAAGAAAAGTGTACTAATAAAAGTAATTATGTTCTAATTCTAATAACTGAAATAACGATAATATGAAATTTATAGAGTTTTTTTTTTTTAAAATTCCATATTATTTAATTAACTGGACAAAAATGCCGAATACGTTAAAAAATAATAATTTTGCACGCACATAAATAGTTGTGAGTTATGGAATATGAAGTTAGAAGGTTCACAATCTTATCTGAAATGGATAAATGGATATTTACTTTTTATACAACAAAACGGATAATTCATTAGAGTTGAGCGACCTGTCAGATTATTAACAGCTGTCAAACGACTGTTTATTCGTTTTTACTTTTTTTGATAAGTCGGCGTTGAGAGACTTACCGTTATTAATTTTAAAAAATCGTTGGGTTTATGAGCGACTTAACATTATTGCTATTTTTAAAAACCGTTGAATTTAGAAAAACCGTTTATACATCTGTTATTAATTTTGACAAGTCGATCAAAGTTTTTCTATTCTGATATAAAAATAATAAGGAAAATCAATTGTTTATCAAAAATAAAAAAAGAAAGTGTACTAATAAAAGTAAATATGTTCTCATTTCAATAATGAAAATAACAATTGTCTAAAGTTTATCAAGCTTTTTTAAAAAAAGTTCCATATTTTTTAATTAACTGAACAATTTTTTTTTTGAATATGTCAAGAAATAATAAATTCGTGAATACATTGATAAATAATCGGGAGCTTGAAATCTGAAGTCAAAAGGATCACTTTTTCTTATATAAAATTGGATAAACAAACACTTATTTTTTATATGATTAAAACCGATATAATTCGTTAGAGTTGAGTGACTTGTTAAAACTAATAACGGTAACTATTTAAAAAAATTCGGCATTGAGAAGATTACCGTTATTATTCGTAAAAATTCGTTGGATTTTGAGTGTCTTAACATTATTGTCCAACAACTTATCATTATTATTTTTGGTAGATCGTTGGATTTTGAACAACCGTTAAACTCGTTAGGTTTTGAGTGCCTTAACATTATTGTCCAACGACTTACCATTGTTATTTTTGGTAGATCATTGAATTTTGAACGACCGTTAAACTCGTTGGGTTTTGAGCGCCTTAACATTATTGTCGACGTACCATTATTATTTTTGGTAAATCGTTGGATTTTGAACGACCGTTTATATCGTTGTTATTAATTTTTACAAGTCACTCAAAGTTTAGTGATTTATCCATTTTAACTATATAAAGTAAATGTCAGTTTATCCATTATCTAAGTGACCCTATTGTTTTTAGATTTCATGCCCGCGATTATTTATGTATTCGCAAAATTATTATTCTTAATATATTCGATATTTTTGGGGTGTTGAGAGACTTACCGTTATTATTTTTAGTAATTCGTTGTGTTCTGAGTGACTTAACATTATTGTCCAATGACTTACCATTATTACTTTTAGTAATTCGTTGGATTTTGAACACTTAATATTTTAAAAAACAATTAAATCGTTGTAAGTTAAACTACTCAATGTATATTAAATTCATCCATTTTTAATGTTCATTTAACTTCAAAAAAGTAATTTTCTCCCATCATTTGTTGATGTTAGTTGAGTTTCAGATCATCAAATTCCTCGAATTTTCATTCGCTAATCAATTATTTACGTTATGATATTGAGTTTTTTCATTAATTAATGAACTTCTAGAATCATAATACTTTAATGATTTTGCACATTTCGTATTTTAAACTGTATATAGTTAAATATTAGGAGTTCTGTTATATACTTCTTTGGTCCCCTTTTAATTGTTATGTTGTGCTTTTTGAAAGTTAATTTGACTAATTTTCAAAGCTAAATTAGATTACATTAATTTGATATTTTAAACAAAAAATTCAGATATTCAAAAACTATACAAAAAGTACTATAAATTCTAATTTTTTGCATATCAATATGATGAAAAAATGCATCGTAAAATGTTAGTCAAAGTTATTATCGTTTGACTCTAAAAAAAATTTATGACAATTAAAAGTGGACGAATGTAGTATTTAATTAGATACATCATTTTGTATTTTTTAAAAAATAAATTATAATATTAAACATGACATTTCTTTGCACGGAAAGTTGAATATTAAAATTTATGATTTAAACATTTCAAAATACTTGTGTGATTGTAAAAACATTAAGAGTATAATAATAAATAAAAAACAGCAACTAAGTTATTTTTCAGAATTAGAAAATTTATGATTTAAAACATTTCAAAATACTTGTGTGATTGTAAAAACATTAAGAGTATAATAAAATTAATAAAACAACAACTAAGTTATTTTTCAGAATTAGAAAATTGCACTTTTTAAAATAAAAACTATATTTTTTTTAAGTCCATAAATAAAAACTAAAGAAATATCATATCAAAAGAGACAAAGAAGAAGTAAGAATGTTGTGAGTTCCAAAGATCAGTGGTTACAAAAGTGTGACAAGAGTACAAATTGATCATGACACGTTAGTATTTAACTTAATTTAAAATACTAAATGTGTAAATTCACTTGATTACAAGAGTATCAAAAGAGACAAAAAAAGAAGTAAGAATATTGCGAGTTCCAAAGATTAGCGGTTACAAAAGTGTCACAAGAGTACAAATTGATCACGATGAATTAATATTTAACTTAAGCTAAAATATTAAATGTGTAAAATCATTTGATTACAAAAGTGTCACGAGAGTTTAAATCCATCACGATACGTTAGTATTTTACATAATTTAAAATATTAAATGTATATAATCACTTAACTCACACAATTTGTTTTTAAAAAAAATAATAAATTGTTCAAAGCTCATCGACTTACTAAAATAATATAAAATTAATTAAAATTAATAATTATTTGAATAACCGTATTAATTTGAACAAGTTTCTCAAGGTCTAGCGATTTGTCCATTTTGATCATATGAAAAAATAAGTATTTATTGATGTATTAGATTTTAAAATGACCCTTTTGACATAATTTTCTGAGAGCATGAACCTAAAATAAAGTTAAAGTTAAAATACAAATACAAATACAAAAAGTTAAAGTACCATAAACACAAAATAAATGAAAATTAAGCACTAATATATAGTATCAATAAAAGAGTATCAATAGGTCTAAAATACTACATAATCTTAATACAAATCAATAGGTCTAGGGATTTGTCCATTTTGATCATATAAAAAAATAAGTATTTATTGATGCATTCTAGATTTTAAAATGACCCTTTTGACATAATTTTTCGAAAGCATGAACGTCCTAAAATAAAAATACAAATACAAAAAGTTAAAGTACCATAAACACAAAATAAATGAAAATTAAGCTCTAATATATAATATCAAAAAAAGAGTATCAATAGGTCTAAAATGCTACATAATCTTCAAAATACAAATCAATAGGTCTAGCGATTTGTCCATTTTGATCATATGAAAAAATAAGTATTTGTTGATGCATTTTAAATTTTAAAATGACCCTTTTGACATATTTTCTGTGAGCATGAGCCTAAAATAAAAATAAAAATACAAAAAGTTAAAGTACCATAAACACAAAATAAATGAAAATTCAGCACTAATATATAGTATCAATAAAATAGTTATCAATAGGTCTAGAATACTACATAATCTTCAAAATACAAATCAATAGGTCTAGCGATTTATCCATTTTGATCATATGAAAAATAAGTATATATTGA
>JAJOOR010028964.1:0-12381 GCA_036250505.1 Solanum acaule
TTTTAGCTGCTAAACATATCCCCCCCCCCCCCCCCCTAATGTTAAGAAATCAACATTTACCCCCAACCTCATTTGGGGATCCATCTTTGTGTGTGGTGGAGCAATAAAATCATATGTGCACACATCAAATTTTTAGATGGAAATCATTTGATTCCTGACCCTGAACCAATTGTGATGGGAGAACCTTGTTTAGCTTGATGTATACATGTTAAATAAACTCATCTCATACCAAATTTTATTTGAGAAATTTGTTCTCATAATCAGTGGTCTAGCTGTAATTGAAGGCAAACAATTTCTGCTAAACAAACCAGTATTATCAACATAATTTTATAGTTTGGAACTGTGCTCTTAATTTAACAATTTGAGAAAACAACCTTACAAAAACTAATTTGTAAGTTGATACAAATACACATGTGACCATACCATAGATGCATCTATTAAATCATAATAGTAAGTGGTCCACATGGCAGGTGAACGGGCCCATTTTAGCTTTTTATATGTTCGAAATAATTTCAGGGGATACAATCCCAATCTTAGCTGGTACAATGATCATTTTATCATGAGAACAATCAACACAAGAGAATTCTTAAAGGATCTTTTATTTCTTCAAACATATAGTTACTTGAATTCTCAATTTCTTTTGCATCACATTTGAATCGGAATGGCCAAGCGATTATGTCAACCGATATTTATTCTAGTAAACTTAAAGTTTAATTTTGCATGTGATTCCATCATCATGCCCATATTTGTATACAACAAACAATGGAAAAAAAAAAGAGTAATCTTATACGTAAATATTTATAACCCACTTTGGTTATAGTAATTTGAAGATATTAAATCTTCCCATAATTTACATCTCAATGAATATTTTTCAATTCCTCTGAAACTTAAAAAGTTTCTTTTGAGACTTACTACAACCTCAATATTATGAACCATTTCATTTTCTGGATAGTAACGAATTAGTCCTTCCAAAACTTTTAATTAATTTTGTGTATTGCCACAAATT
Source organism: Solanum acaule (assembly GCA_036250505.1). Taxonomy (NCBI): domain Eukaryota; kingdom Viridiplantae; phylum Streptophyta; class Magnoliopsida; order Solanales; family Solanaceae; genus Solanum; species Solanum acaule. The sequence continues at coordinate 1,007 of JAJOOR010028964.1, forward strand.
TTACAATGCCATTCTTATGGTGACCATCTCCTTCAAGGAGAAAATTATTATTATTGTCATGGTTAAAATCATCACATGCAAGACTTATTTCTTGACAACCAATGACAAATTTGTGTTACCACACAACAATATTTATTTTGGTCATAGCCACAACCTTTATAGGAAAGAATTATTTCTTTCTTTTGTCCTTCAATAGTTCATAATTTAATATACCACAATATTTGTGTAGTATTTAAAGTATATGACTAAATGACCATTTATGTCAAAATATTTCTTTTCAATCTCTCAAACCTCCCGTAGAGGTGAGATGTGACATTTATCCAACAATACATGAACATGTTCTTATCCATAAGAACACAAGTCACATTTTCTTTAAGAAATGAACCATAACCATTTGAACATGCTCCATAAGGTTTTATTAGAAACTCATTGTCATGCTTTCGCATTTATCAAATTTATGTGACTTACCTCAACATCACTTTAAGAGGTCAAATGTACCAAATGTACTACCACTTTGTATTCCTTTATTTTGATGGAGAATTTAGAAAACTTTTCAAATTTGGATTGCACCAACAATAATGTGCCCAATAACTTCTCATACCACTTTGATGGATAAATATTACCTTCATATTGGAAGGAGCATCTTAAGAAACAATGTATCCAATAACCTTTCATACCACTTTAATGGACAAAATTACCTTCACATTTGAAGGACCATCTTAAGAACCCATAATGTTCTTCCTTTTAATTACCACAATGATGGCCATTAATATTTTACCACACCCATATTCATACATTCAACCACTTGTCATTTTTCAGACATATTATGCACTGCTACCACATTCACATAAGAGAATGGAGAAAATTAATTGGGTAAATTTCATGACTTTCAGTCAAAAGTATAAAACTTTATGTTAGTTGTCATCATATCATCACTATAGTGCATTAGGACTTAAACCCAATGTTTTACCCATATAAAGACGCCTTTGGTCATAAATCAATGGGACTTAAACCCAACTTCTTATTATCATGATGCACTGAGACTTTAACTCAATATCTTACCCACTTGGTGCGATGAAACTTGAATTCATCGTCTTACGCTCAACCATTTTCTTAATAAACCAAAGCATTACCAAAAATAAATATCGAAACTCATAAATATAATATGAATTTGACTTAAAACATAAGAAAAATGAACAAAATCAATTAATTAGAACAACATGTTGGAATCATGTAAAAGTCCCAAGTTAAAATGAATTAATACCTTTTAACATTCCTTCTCAATATTGTTACATAGATTTAACATAATTTACTAACCATTTTAAAGTAAACAGAAAACAAACTTTGTTAGTACAAATAATATATTAATAACTCAACAAGTAAATATTTAGATAAAGAAAAATAAAAAGGTACAAAAGTAACCAATAATGATAATCCAATCAATATGTATATGCCACATAACTCAATAACTTATCTTTTAATAAAACAAGATTATAAAGAACAATTTCTTTACAAATGATTAACTTACAAAACTAATTTTACTTTTTAAATATATAAGTGATCAAATTAAAAGTTTACTCAAAGTAAAAGCAACTTGCTAGACTCATATGATTTTGAGATGGTAAGAAAACTAATGATGCTTAATCAAAAGTACAATATAAAATAGAATATATAGTAATTTACCTTGTTTCCGAGAGAAAAATAAACACAAATATTTTTACCTTCTTTATATTTACTTTGCTTCAATCCTTCAACAGTAGAATAATTGTGCTGATAACGTGTTGTAAAACTAAGGCAAAATAAGACAAGATTTATAAAACAGGAGGAACAATATGAGATAACTTTCTTTCTTTCAAGTATTCACCAAATCTTCAAGTGTATACAATATGAACCCGTATGCCTCTATTTATAGTGTAACATAGAGACATACAAAAGGTTAGTCATAAATATGACATTAACATGAATATTAAGGAGGAGGTTATAGAAGTGAAATGTTACAAGAATAATGGTTATAATGTTGGAGTTTATGGTTATCTTCATAATGGAGGAAAGTAATGGAGATAATGGAAGACAGTAACTTCTTGGTGTAGTGCACATTCACACTATAATATTTTATAACAAAATCAGATTTTAAGAACTCTTTTGAACCTTGGTGATCCTTGAAGAATGATACAGCACTCTTTCTGAGGGTTACGAAATCCGACGCCTTCCACCTATATGTATGACATGAACACTTCAACAACTATAATAGACATATTAAATGAGATTCATCTTTAAAATACAAGAAACAAGTAGAAAGGATAACCATAAGAAATTACAAGATTAAATGTAGACACATGAAATCTCTCTTAACTTAAATGTCTGAACCATATGCTTCAGTCAAAAAATTCAAAAATGAGACCAAAACTTATTTTTGGGCAATCGCAGCTCAACTTTAGATAGTATAATTATTACGTTATCAGTTGAATTCAATAATATCTTTTACATACAACTCAACCTCTTATCTTCGTGTTTTGCTACTCTGTTTAAAGTTATGCATATCAAATACAAAACATATTCATAGATGAAATTGTAGATAAAATGTAGAAACCCTACATGGCCAGTGTTGATCACTTTTTCTTTCTCCTTTAAAGTTGTGTTGTTTCCATTTAACTGCCACTCCAATGGTAAACCAACTTAAGTTTAGTACTTTCTTCTTTTCTTTACTTGAGTTTTTTTTCCTTTTTGATAAACTTTCTTCTGCCAAGGATGCGCAGAGAAGTCTAATGATTAAGTGCCTAATGGCTCAATCAATAAAAAATTCTACATGACAAACCAATTACTACAGAGTAAAAAACGGCCAATATAATACTAAAGCTAGTGACCAACAAACTAATTTATTATTAAAAGTTGAGTAGAAGAAAAATCTTATATTGATATTTGGTATTTAACAACTTAGCCGTATACAAAATAATAGAATTACAAGATTACAATTGAAAATAAAATGAAGAAAATAAATCTCTTCAAGCTGAGGCGCGGATATCTCACTCTCTTTAAGAAGATTCAAGCCCATTGCAGCAAATGTTTTACACCGGTCAAACAGTAGTTCTTCTTGACTTGTCCCCTCCAGGATACAACAGCCTTAACACAAAGTATAACTCAACAACTCTGGACAAGAGTTGAGTCCAAAGCTCCACAAAAATAACACCTCCCTTCAACTAATAAGAACTCTCTTTTTGACAAACTTTATGCACTCTATATTCTTACTTGTGCATAAATCAAATGAAGACCACCACTATTTATAGTAGAAGAAGTCTTCATAGTAATGAATAAGAAGATAATGATGTAGTAAATAGTGAAAATAATTGTCTTAGGAGTTACATAGGTTACAAGGATAATAGATGAATAACGAATGAAGTAATGTTGGCAACCAATGCACTAACGTGCAAATGAAAGAGTTGCACAACGGCCACAACAACATCCAAGTCTCCAACGTTCACAGAATGAAGAATGGCACTTAAGACAAAGTGAGAATTAATATGGCATCAATAGTCAACCATAATGTGAATGTAGGCAGAAATGAAACCATCAAATCGGAAACGACACTTTATAATATAATAATAAGCGAAAAATGATAAATATATCCTCGAACTATCGTAAATAGTATCTAAATACCCTTCATTATACTTTTCGAACACTGATGCCCTTACCGTCTAATTTTTGGAGTGTATATACCCTTTGAACTAACAAAATGACGTGTCAAGATTTATTTAACTTTTTACCCACAATTAAAAAATTGACCCGAATAATTAAAAACCCACTAAATAATTTTAAGACCCATCCGCAAATAAATCTAATTTTCCCTATCTTCTCAAGTTCCAGCAACCAAACACTGCACCGCAACTCCATCTCCTCCTGGGAAGTTCCACAAACAAAGCGACCTCTAACTGCTACAAACCGAGCATCTGGCGAAATCAGTGAGGTTGCAACCCTTTGGCCACCATGCACCCATCTCTTCCTCACCGTTGTTCCAATAGCTCCGGCGAGCAGCCGAGGATACCTTTAGCTATCTTTACAAAGCTTCAATAATGGCGACGAAGAAGACACTCCGTAAACAAGAAAAAATCAATCTCATTTCCATCAACTGAGAAACCCCCAAAGTTCTACTCATACATTCAAAGAGTTTTTGTCTGTGTCATTTATTTTGTCTAAAAATGATTAGTGGATCTTACTTTCTTGATGAGAATTATATTAAATTAGGGTAGCAATTAATATGAGATTTAACTTTTAAAAAAAACTATAACCTTCTCTGTTAGGAAGGAAAAGATCGAGAAGATAGTCTATTGGGGGTTTGGGGTTATAATTTGATGCGGGACTTAAATTATTTGGGTGGATTTTTATTTCATCGGGTTAATTTTTTAATTATGGATAAAAATTAAATAAATGTTGGATAGACCGTTTAGATCATGACATGTGTCCTTCCGTTAGTCCAAAGGATATATAAACTCCAAAAATTAAACGGTAAGGGCATTAGTGTCCTAAAAGTATAACGAATGGTATTTACATACCATTTACAATAATTCAGGGGTATATTTGTCCTTTTTCCCTAATAATAATATTAAAATGCTCTCAATAACCAACAATCCCCCACTCATTTTATTGTTAACTAAGAGAGTTTATCAGCTGAAGGAATACTAATATGCATAATGAAGGTGTGCTCTGCATTGAACCCCCACTTAGTGAAACAGTAACTTTTACTCCAGAGTCGTATTGATCTCAGACTTGAACTATGACTGCTTAAGGGAAATAAAATATCACTGTCCACACATAATAATCAATGTGTTTACATGAGCTTTAAAGCCAGCAGGTTACGGCTTTTTGCTATCCCGGTTTCATGAGTGCTTTTGAGAATAAGCCCTTCTCATAGGAAGCGACCTACTTCCACACTCATATAGGTGAAATCTGTCGAGAGTGCTACTGTAAGCTTAACACTCCACCCATACGGGCTACAAATATTCATTAAGAGTTTTTGTAAACTCAACCTTCACAAATAACTACAGGTAACAATGCACTGACATCATAGGGAGGGAACAAAAAAATAGAGCATTTTTCACAACAAGTCATCATATGATTAGGTTTTCCCTTTGAACCTGGTTATAGGATCTGTAGTCCCAGGTTGGGTTTCCTCATATATGACTCAAGGATTTACAGGCTTCAATCCCATCCCCTCGATATGCTCCAGACCATTTCTCTTGTTAAGACCTTAGTAAGAGGATCTGCAAGATTATCACAAGATTTGACATAATCAACATTAATGGTACCATTTATCAAGTACGATCTTACATTACTATGTTTCCTCTTTATAGGTCTGGATTTACCGTTGTGATAACGGTTTTGAACTCTACCAATCGCAGCGGTGTTATCACAATGAATTAAAATAGGAGGAATTGGTTTTTCAAAATAAGGTATTTGAAACAATAAATCTCTTAACCAATTCGCTTCCTCACTAGCTGAAGCTAAAGCAATTAGTTCAGCCTCCATGGTAGAGTTAGCAATTATAGTTTGATTTTTTGATCTCCAACAAACAGCACCACCACCTAAAGTAAGGACATAACCATTGGTAGAGTAAGAATCACATGATAAAGTGTTCCAATCTGCATCAGAAAAGTCTTCAAGTACAACATGATGTTTTTTTATAGAACAAACCACAATTTTTTGTTCCAATTAAATATCTCATAACTCTTGTTATAGCATGTCAATGTTCATTACTTGGTTTGCTTGTAAACCTACCAAGTACTCCTACTGCATATGCAATGTCAGGCCTAGTGCAATCAGTCACATATCTCAAACTTCCAATTATGCTAGCATATTCCTTTTTGATTTATCACATCATTTTTACTTTCAACACGAAATAAGTGAACACTTGGATCAAAACGAGTTACAACATGCTTGCAATCAAGAAATTTATATTTTTTCAAAGTTTTCTCAACATAATGTGATTGGTCAAGGAAAATTTCCTCACATGTTCTTGTTATTTTTATTCAAAAAATAAAATTTGCCTCACCAAGATCTTTCATATCAAAATGGCTTCTAAGAATATTTTTAGCTTCATCAATCACATTCATGTTAGAGCCAAAGATCAATAAATCATCAACATATAAGCAAATAATCACATGTGAATTATTTCAAGACTTATGATATATGCACTTATCTCACTCATTTGTTTTAAAACCATTTTCAATCATGCAAGAAAAGACTTTTCATGCCATTGCTTTAATTTGGTGCGTGTTTCAAGCCATATAGGGATTTAGTAAGTTTACATATTTAGTAAGTTTACATAAATTGACGAGTTCTTAACTTTAATCAATGAATTAGGTAACGAACCAAGATCGAGTTTAAATTTGAAGGGTCTTTCTTTATTTTCAGACCAAGAACAGAGAAGAGCGAATTCAGAAAAAAGAACGAAATTTGTAAAATTTGTATTCAATGCAATTGATCCTAATGAGACAAAATCGGGAAAAAAAATCGATTGGAATAAAAGAAATCAGTAAAAATGTACCTCGCTGGTCCCATAAATTAATCACTGAATTGGACCAACAAATGGGTGAATTTCAAGATCGCGCATCAATTGATCATCAACTTTGTTCAAGAAAAGCCAAACGTGTAGTTATTTTTACTGACAACAACGCGACTAACGATCCTGAGGAGGAAGTGGCTTTACTAAGCTATTCGCAACAATCAGATTTTCAGCGAGGTATAATTAAAGGCTCTATGCGGGCTCAAAGGCGCAAAATATTTATTTCGAAACTATTTCAAGCAAATGTACATTCCCCTGCTTCAACAAAACACTCGGGTTTATCAATATTAATTTCCTCATTTAGGTCTCCATTTAACAAAGCAGTTTTTACATCTATTTGATGAATTTGCAAATAAAAAATTGCAGACATAGCAATTAAAAGTCTTATGGATGTAATTCTTCGTACCGGAGAAAAGGTATCAAAAAATTCTAGGCCTTCTAGTTGTTTAAAACCCTTTGCAACTAGCCTAACCTTATATTTATCTATTGATCCATCCGGTTACAATTTTTTTTCGTAAGACCCATTTGCAACCAATAGTTTTACAACCCGGTGGTAAATCAACTAACTTCCAAGTTTTATTAGAAATTAGTTATATCATTTCATCATTTCCAGCCTCTTTCCAAAAAATAGAATCATGTGAAGATAATTCTTCTTTCAAAGTGAGAGGGTCATCTCCAACATTAAACACATAAAATTCAGGACCAAAATCTTTTTCTACTCTAACTCTTTTACTTCTTCTTAACTCAAAATCATCAATTTCTTTATTTTTTAAAGTAGAAGTAGAAGAACTAGGTAGTGACAAAATATTTTGTTCAATCCTTTGACCCCCACTATTTTTAGAATCAAAAGGAAATTTATTTTCATGAAAAATAGTATCACCTGATTCAATTATAACATTATATTCAAGATTAAAAAATCTATAGGCTATACTATTTGAATCATAACCAAGAAAAGTAAAAGTAGTAACTTTCTTATCCAACTTTGTAATCTTGGGATCCATTAGCCTCATAAAGGCTAGACAACCACAAACTCTTAGATATCCCAAACTTGGCTTGTGAACTTTCCACAATTCAAAAAGTGTCATTTTAGACTTTTTATGAGGCACACGATTTAACACATAACAAGCAGTTAAAATAGCTTCACCTCAAAAATTTAGAGGTGCATGTGACTCAATAAGCATGGCATTAGTCAATTCAACCAAAGTTCTATTTTTTCTTTCCACTACACCATTAGATGAAGGAGAATAAGGAAGAGTAGTTTCATGAATTATTCCCAATGATCTAACAAAATAATTCAACTCATTTGATTCATATTCACGACCTCTATCACTTCTAATTCTTTTTATTTATTTTTTCAAACTGATTTTCAACCTCATGGAGATAAGTTTTCAAATTTTCAAAAGCATCACTTTTATTTTTCATCAAGTAAACATATGTAAACTTAGAAAAATCATCAATGGAAGTGATAAAATATCTATTACCTCCACGAGTTAAAATTTCACCAAGTTCACAAATATCAGTATGAACTAATTTAAATAAATTAGTTTTTGTTTCAACTTGAAAATGAGATCTTTTAGTGATTTTGGCTTTACTACAAGCCTCAAACTTTTCAAAATTCTTCTTAACCATTGGGATTAATCCTAAAGTACTCATGATTCCAACATAACGATCACTAATATGACACAACGAGCATGCCAAAAATTGGTAGAAGAAAGCATATAAACAGAAGTAGAAGCTTTATTCATTTCTACATTCAGTTTGAACATCCCATCACAAGTATATCCCTTTCCCATAAGAATACCCTTCTTTACAATTACATATTGATCAGATTCAATAATCTGTTTAAAGCTTGCTTTATGAAGAAGTAAACTAGACATCAAATTTTTCCTCATAGAAGGAGTATAAAGTACATCTCTCAAAGTTAATACCCTTCTAGAAGTAAAACACATTTTGACATCTCCCGTTCCAAACACTTGAGTTGTGTGAGAATCACCAAGCATGATGGTTTTGGGCTCCTCAAAATGAGTATATTTTTTAAACCAGTCCTTTTCATAACAGACATGACGACTTGCACTAGAATCAGCCCACCATCCATCAACACTTTCAACCATGTTTGTGTCGGTAATCACCACCACAAAAGGTTCTTCGGTAACGTTTGCCTGAGGGTTAGGACCACATTTCCGGAATCTACAAAATCGAGCAATATGCCCACTCTTGGCACAAACAAAGCACGGTCCCTTATCTTGAACTTGTTGATTTTGTGCTTGGATATTTTCACCATTATTTTTTTGGGAGGTCTACCATTATTTTTCTTGATTTTTTTTTTCTTAGGGTTCAAAGAAGTATTTTTGTGAGATTCAGGAGTAGCATTATATGAAGTAATTAAATTTACCTTCGTTGTGATGTTGCTCTCTTCTATTTGTAAAAGTGCTTCTTGGCCCCTTGCCTGTTCTTCCATGCGGATTTTCATTATCAAGGTTTCAAGATAAGTTTCCTTTTGTTTATGGTGCATAGCTTTTTGAAATTCCTTCCAAGAAGATGGAAGTTTATCTACTATGCCACAAACAATAAGGTTATCTACAATTTCAACCTCCTCGGACCTGAGCTCTCCAACAATCATTATAAAATCTTGAGCTTGGTCTACCACTGATTTATTGTCCACCATTTGGAAACGAAAAAATCTACTAGCCGCATATTTTTTCGCTACCGCCTCTTCGGTATCATATTTACTCAGCAATGCTTTCCAAATTTTCTTCGCACTAGAGTAAGTTCTATCATAATAATCATAAAAATTATCAGATAGACAATTAAGAATATAATACCGACACTTATAGGAATCACCATCGTACTTTTCCACTTTCTCTAGATGATAAATAATTTCATCATCATTCATAGGGGTGATGTCAACTTTGTTAGGATTCTTCTCAGTCAACACATACGAAACATTGAGAAGACTTAAGTAGAAAAGTACTATACCCTTCCATATTTTGAAATGGTTACAATTGAACCGAAATGGCTTGTTAAGGTCTCCCATCTTGACATCCGCGATTTTTTCAATTGTAGCCATGATGAATCTCCTTAAAATTGTTAGTGAAAACATACAAAATAACAGAATTACAAGATTACAATTGAAAATAAAATGAAGAAAATAAATCTCTTCGGGCAGAGGCGCAGATATCTCGCTCTCTTTAAGGAGATTCAAGCCCACTGCAACAAATATTTTTCACCGGTCCAACAGTAGTTCTTCTTGACTTGTCCCCTTCAGGATACAACAGCCTAACACAAAGTATAACTTAACAACTCTGGACAAGAGTTGAGTCCAAAGCTCCACAAAAAGAACACCTCCCTTCAACTAATAAGAACTCTCCTTTTGACAAACATTATGCACTTTATATTTTTATTTGTGTATAAACCAAATGAAGACCACAACTATTTATAGTAGAAGAAGTCTTCCTAGTAATTAATAAGAAGATAATGGTGTACTAAATAGTGAAGCTAATGGCTTTAGGAGTTACATAGGTTACAAGGATAATGAAGGAATACAGAATAAAGTAATGTTGGCAACCAATGCACTAACGTGCAAATGAAAGAGTTTCACAACGGCCATAACAACAGACAAGTCTCCAACGTTCACATAATCAAGAATGGCAATTAAGCCAAAGTGAGAATTAATATGGCATCAATAGTCAACCATAATGTGAATGTAGGCAGAAATGAAATCATCAAATTGGAAACGACACTTTATAATATAATAATAATAATATTAAAATGGTCTCAACAACCAACATTTTCTTTATCAGATATCATCTAAAAAATAAGTAGTTCGTCATCTTAAGGTTTAAACTCAAGACCAAAAAAATGGTATTTGAGAGAGAGAGTTATGCTTAGGTCAGAGTTTTGAATAAAAAATAAACTGAACTCTATTTCAGTTAAATGAATTGAATGTAAATGGTAGTGTTGGAAAACTATATGCACAACGAGAACATGCCAGAATTTTACTGCTTACATGAATAATAGATAACCAATAACATTTATCCTAGAACACATATAATATGCTAGAACACATAAACATACTGAAATTTGATTCAAAAATTATCTCTTGAAGCGTGAGCAAATATGTTATGACTCTGGGTTACCCCCTAGACGTAACATAGCGTAGTTGACCCCTAAGGAGTCGCATACAAGCCCTTAGCATAATCATACACATAATGTCATAAGAAATAATGCGGAAAATTAAAACATTTCTAAACAGAAGTCAAACTTCAAATTTCATATATAAAGAGTTGTGAAAATACTAGACTTGTCTCGTTAAAACCATCTAACATAAGAGTACGAAATTAGGGACTTAACCCTTTACATCAAATGAAAATCTTAACACCCCTTAGAAATCAAATGAATCAATGTATTGCCTAAACACCCCTTAGAAATCATTTTACAAGCCTTCAGACACGAAACAAATTGACCTCTAGGAATTGAGTCTCCCCCTTTCCATTCAAAAATTTCCTCATCAGGAAACTGAAACTTCACTACCCAGTTCTACAATCAATGGAGACAAAGCAAGCATGCAACCAATCCATCCCCAAGATGACATCAAAGTCTAACATATCTAACTCTACCAAATCAACCTGAGTGACCCTATGAGGTAAAGAAATGGGACAATTTCTATAGACTCTTTTTGCAACAACTGAGTAACCAACTGGGGTGGACACTGAAAAAGGTTCTATTAGAGTTTCGGGGAGTACATCAAATTTCATAGCTACCAAAGGTGTAACAAAAGATAAAGTAGCACCAGGGTCTAACAATGCATAAATATCAATGG
>JAJOOR010028967.1:0-11078 GCA_036250505.1 Solanum acaule
CCCAAATTATTAGTGACGTGGCAAGCCACATGGGACTAATCCCTCCACCTAAGCATTGCCAACTAAGATTCACTACAAAAGAACTTGACCTTTAGTGGAAATCCCAAAATATTGCCACTAAAGGTTATGAGTGATTTTTAGTAGCGACTAAGGCTCCAACAACCATTCGCTAGTAAAACCTATTTTTTCAACAAAAAAAAAAATGATAATTAATTTTCGATTGCAACCTAATTTTCTAAAATAAATAACTTGCAATATCAATATTAAAAACATCTAATATTATTATGAAAAATCATCAAAATTACTTCTCGATTCAAATCTCCAACTATATAATGCATCATTGTACATTTTATACATTTACATATGACATAAAAATAAAACATACAGTGTCTTAAAACTCCTACTTAATTGATATCATTTTTGATTTTTTAAAAACAATGAAGAAAAAAACACAAAATTATAATTTAATGTTAAAAATTTTTAGTGACGATTTCTGGGCTTTTGTGGCGACTGTTGTCGCCGCTAAAGGTCTAGTTCTTTTGTAGTGAATCCTAGGTGACAATGCTTGGGTGGAAGGATTAGTCCCACATGGCTTGCCACGTCAATAAAAATTTGGAGTGTTAACTCTTGAGGGTATTTGTGGTCTCTTAGGATAACAACAGGGGCATTTTTTATCCCAAAATGTAACGAAAGGTATAAATGGTCTATTTCACATAGTTCAGGGGCAATTTTGACCCTTTTCCGTAATAATAATAATAATAAAATTTATAATTAATCAAATTAACTTTCAAAAAGCACAACATGACAATTAAACAAGGAGAATATAATTAGAAAGTCATCGAAAACCCAAATCCCAATAAAATTCTGAAACCGTATTATAATAGTATTAGGAAAACAAAAACTGTTAATTATAGTGTAAATTATATAAACAAAACCCAATTTGAATTGGATTCAACTTTTAATTACGTTCGATTATTATTATTTTTTGATATATAAGGTCCAGCTCGAAAACTAATTACCCAATTTCTGCATGAATCTTGGGCTGCTTTTATGTAACACTTTGTTATTTAATTTGTTACATATCAACATCACCCTATGCCAAATTGTTAACGTAATCCATATCGAATCGGGGTGTAAATAAAGTTTTATATTGATATAACTAAAAGAAAAAAAAGTTGCATATAAGGGGTACAAATTATTCTTTTGGAAATAATCGTGTGGGTTTGACATAAAAGTTGACAATAGCACACCGTGATAAAAGTATTTTTAGGACATTTTAGCTCAATAACTAATATCAGAGTCAATAGTTCTACAAAATAAGTACTGAAATAAGAAAGAAATAGCGTGGAGGTTGACTTAATGTCTTTGCCTGTCTAAGAGTTGGTTTACTATCTTTACCAGTAGCTTGTGAAACGTATACATAAAAAAGAAGCAGGTGAATTTTAATAGCTATAAATACTCAGTTGATATGAGATATCACATGAATCATATACAACTTAATTCAAGAGAAAAAAAATATTAAATATGCAAATAAAATCTCACATTATAATTTGAGATTTGCCTAAAGAGAATTTAATTGTCCCTTTATAAAAAAATTGATAAACTAAATTTGCTAGCAAATCAAGATAAGTACACATACGTGGCTGCGCCTAATTAAATTCATTGCGTGAGGAAAACTTGCTAGGCTTGTGATATTAATAATTATGTATACAACACACTAATTATCGTAATATTTTAAGTCCATGACTCGTATTATCTCATAAATTTATCCTTTACACTTTGTTTGACCTATCTCATAAATTTATCCTTTACACCTTGTTTGGCTAGTTATGACTGAAGTTTCAACATATCATAACATATCATGCCCAACCTTACAAAGTTTCAACATATTATACCATACCATCTCTAACCCTACCTTCCGTAAAGGATTCAATGATCTCTCATGAGTCTCAAAACTCTCAGATTCGAAACTCCCTACATGCATTCTCGATCAATCTTGCACGGACTTACCTAATGTAAATTATCTTTCGTATCTTCTTTCCAAACTATTATACTAAAACAAATTTTATCTCCGTAATTTCAAATTCCTTTATAAAAAGAAAGGAAAAAGGACAAATATATCTCCGAACTATCGTAAATGATATGTAGATGCCCTCCGACATATTTTTGGGACATTAGTGCCCCTGCCGTCCAAAAAACTAGAGCATATATGCCCTTCATTCTAACGGAAGACTAAATAGGGACACGTTGTCCGTTTGTATAAAGGGTATTTATGCTCTAGTTTTTGGACGACAAGGGAACGAATATCCAAAAATTATGATGGATAATATATGTATATCATTTACAATAATTCGGGATATATTTATCCTTTTACCCTAAAAAAAAAAAAACATATGCTAAAAACAAATACAAAAAAACTAACATATGATAGATAACACAACATGTGGAACCAAACCTTTAACTTTGTCCCCACTATTGTTTCTTCCTCTTCTTCTCTGTAAAAATTCGAACTGTCAACCAAAAATAACACAAAATTTTCTGAAATCTCTATGAAATCAAATCAATAATTCAATGAGATAAGAGAATCTTGATCCCCTCCATCTTCCCATCCCTTCAATTAAACTAACTTTAACAGTACAGAACAAAAATCCAACTCATTTTTTCACTTTTTCAGCAATAAAAATTGAATCTTGAATTCTTGATAACATTGTTTTCTTGTTTTTTCCCCTTAAAAATCAAATCTTTTTTACTTTCCATAGACAAATTTGTCTTCTTGTTCTTGATTATTAGTTAAAAATCATTTTTTTTTTGTTGTTTTCTCAATGCAACCCTCAAATCTTCTTCCTATTTCTAACCCCAATTCACCACCATCAATGTTGATTCCAACATCCTCTGTTACTGCTGACACAATGCTAGTCAGATCAGAACCCCATATTATACACTCATCTTCTTCATCAACCATACTACTTGTTGAAGATGATGATGATTCAAAGATTGAGACAAAACCCCTTCTTACTAGAGCTTTTAGTTATTCTTCTTCTTCATCATCGTCGTCGTCTAATTTAGTTATGCAGCAGAGGAGGCGCCGGATTGCCAGTGCAAATTCCCTTTTGTCTGGAGCTGTTGAGGGTTGTCGCAGAGAAATGGGAAGGGCTGCCTCTGATACTTATGTTGTAACTAGGCTTAGCTTTAGACTCTTGCGATATCTCGGGTAATAATCTCTTTTATAAAACTGTGTTTTGGTTATAATGTTTTGTTTAGTTTGATGATGATGATGGTATGCAATGAGCTTAAATGAAGAAGCGGAGATTCATATATGCGACATCAATTTGTTTGGGATTGAGGCGTAGTTTTTGTATTTTTGTTGGAATGATTTATTTAGTATGATGATGATGATGATATGAATGAGCTTAAATGAAGAAGCGGAGGTTTATTGTATTTTGGTTGGAATGATTTATTTAGTATGATGACAATGATATGAATTGAGCTTAAATTAAGAACTGAAGATTCATATAGGCGACTCCAAGTTGTTTAGGATTGAGGTTTAGTTGTATTTTGGTTAGAATGTTTTATTTAGTATGATGATGATGATATGAATGAGCTTAAATGAAGAAGTGGAGATTCATATAGGTGACATCAACTTGTTTGGGATTGAGGCGTAGTTGTTGTATTTTGGTTAGGATGTTTTATTTAGTATGATGATGATGATAATGAGCTTAAATGAAATAGTGAGGATTCATATAGCGGACCCAACTTGTTTGGAACTGAGGTGTAGTTGTTGAATTCTAGTTATAATGGTTTGTTTAATATGATGATAATGATATGAAATGAGCTTAATGAAGGAGTGGAGATTCATATAGCCAACCCCAACTTGTTTGGGTTGAGGTGTAGTTGTTGTATTCTGGTTATAATGATTTTATTGATTACATGTTTGAATTTGTTTATATTTGAGTTTGTGTATTGGTTTGTCTTCTGGGATATATTGTCTTGAACTTTGATTATTTTAAGGGAAAAGATTCAAATTTGCCTCTATACTATCCGGAATTGCTCAAATTTGCGATTTGTTACAATTTTAGTTCATTCATACCTTGGCCATTAGAAAATAGTTATGCATTTGTCTTGCATTTTTCCTTTACCATTAACAGAGATCTAATATGCACATGCTAAACTCTTCGAGAAAAAAAAGGTTCAAATTTATTCCTCAACTTCTGTCTATGGGTTACAATTACCGGTTGGAGCGCCATTAGGGGTCAAGGGAAATAATGAGACTTTTTCCTAATAGTGAGAGTAAAATTAGACAAAGTTTATACCAGCTCAAAATTTATAAGTGGTCTAGCATTACATGTAACCATGGTTTTGCCAGCTTTGGAGACAACACTAGTTGGGAGTATGTTTCCCTATAGAGTTTACGATCAGTTATACTTCAGGTGTTGGGAAAGACCAAACATACTAATGAGTAAGTCACCCGTCTTATTTTACCTTTCATGTAGTTTAATGTGTTATTGGAAATAGTATAAGTTGAATGAGAACTGAAATGAGAAGGCAACCAATTATACTTGAACTTACATGGAATACAGACATACAGAACAAAGAAAGGGGTTAACTTGAGGGACAGGAGCAGACGCCATAACTGGCAGTAAGAGTATGTTGTTCACCTTCACTTCTAATGATTGAAGATAAGTTTCTAGTGATGCTATTATATTTAGTGGGCTGGCTTTTAGCTTGCATATTCAAGAAGCTGCTTACCAACAATGACAAGTTGGAAGTGAAGTGGAAGGAATAAGCTTTCCTGCAAGCCTCCTAGGAATGAATTCTTTCCGGGCCTCCTTTTCCTGCTAAACAAACTTAAGGAGGGAGAACACGTGTCTACTGATTTTCTTCTTTCCTCCATCTACATAAAAGAGTTATGCATGATGATTCCAACCTTTTCCATGCCAGGTTATTGTGTCTTAGATCAGCATGTCCAAGTCACCTCCTAGATATATGTGACCCTGCCATCTTAGATGGTCAAGTTAAAACTATGATTTGTCCTTATGCCGTTTATGCCAGATATTCTCACCTGTGAATAGGTCGGTTCATCTATCTGAAGGTTTCACTCTATCAAATTTTACACTACACAACAACTTCTTAGATATTCTTTATTGTTGCATAGCAGTAGAGCCATTGAAGTAGACTAGTAAATTTCAGCTTCTCCACATGTTATAAAGAAACCACTTGATTGCTTATCACCCAAATGTTCCATTTCACCCTAGCCTTTCAAGAGGAGCTTTTAGAATGCCTAGCACTCTTTTAATATTAACTTTTATAGTTAGCCAATCAACGTCACTGCAATGCTCTCTTAGTAACTCTTTGAATATTCTATGCTGTAGGGATATATTCATATCTCAAATCTTAATGTCTAATGTATATAAAAGGCACTTTCTAAATGTTTTCTGGTTATCCACCTTTGTTCAGGGTAGGGTACAGATGGATCGCCAGGTTTCTTGCCCTTGGCTGTTATGCTATGCTGCTTATACCTGGTTTTATTCAAGGTCTGAAACATCTCGGATATGTCATCTGAACACCTGATTTTAAATATCTTGTTGACTTCATATTTTAGAATATAACGCCCATAAATAAATCATGCTTGTCTGATGCAGTTGGATATTACTATTTCTATTCCAGTCAAGTACTTAGAGGCATTGTTTATGGTGATCAACCGAGAAATAGGTATACTTTGTGGAATTCAGTCCTTATTTTCATAGGATGCTTGAGCATACTTTTGTATGTCTTCATGGATTTATACCTGGTTAAAGTCTCGTGGTGCAGGCTAGATCTATACCTGCCGAAAAATATGAACGGGCCAAAGCCAGTTGTTGCATTTGTAACAGGTGGAGCATGGATCATTGGGTGCGTAATTAAGTCATTTCCTTCAATTACATCCATTTATCCTTACAACCGAGGAATATCCTATGTTGTAAAATCTAGTCTGAGATAATATGAGCTGCCAGCTTCTATCTGTATGCTAAGTGTGGAAACTGTTACATTTTCTTCAAACCATTCACATTATAAGCATCGAAAGCTGATCTATTAGCTTTTCAGCATGAATGTTTGAGGATTATTATTCCTGCTGCTTACTATGCTACGTGGCTACACCGTAGAAGCTTTTACGCTTACATTGTAAACATTAATCAACACATAGTTAAAATAGTGACTCCTTCTCTTGTTTAAGCGAGCCAGTGACGGTTTGATAAAATTTTGTTCTTAGTTATTGATAAAATTTTGTTCTTAGTTATTCTTTCTTCGTTGTGTTACAGCTACAAAGCTTGGGGTTCTCTTCTAGGACAACAATTGTCAGAAAGAGACATTATTGTGGCATGCATTGATTACAGGTGATTACTATTTCATCTGAGAAAAACAGTGCTTTTTTGGGATTAATGTACATTTGCATGATGGATCGTTTAGATGTATGAGTTTTGTAATTCATGTTCTCTATTTCTTGCGCATTTCTGAGTTATTAGTTTTTTTGTTTACGTAGGAAAGATTTAGGCATTTCAACTTATTTACCACATGATACGTTATCTTAAAAAAGAAAAAAAGGAGTTCTATATTACTATGTTTTTGCTTATATTCACTGAAATTAGCTTTTTGGACACTTAGTATAATTTTTAAGTTCGCTAATACCTTTCTTGTAACTTTCACAACCTACAACAATCTTGTTCTGTGAAATGATACAATAGAACGAACTGGTCTAATATCAGAAAGGCGAAAGCAGAGTGTTGGTTTACCGTATATGTGATGATGCATCTAAAGAGCTTTACTTATTTTCTTTTCCTCATAAAATTAATCTTTCCTGCATCCAAAAACAAAAATCTTTCTCACAATTTAACTTCCAACTCATCTGAAAGGAGCCAGCTAATATGATTGGGAAATATTAATCTAACAAGTTGAAGAGGATTAAGAGAAGAACGATGTCGAAGATGTGATGTAAACTTTGCGCAACCGAGGAAGAAAAATTCCAAGTCAAACTTTCTCCCGTTGTTTCTCTCACGTTGCATATACTATATGTTGGATCATTCGATGGACGCTTAAATTGTACTTGTATGCAGCCACTAGTTGGTTTTTGATAACTAAAGGCGTTACATTAATTGTTTGCAGAAATTTTCCTCAGGGAACAATTAGTGACATGGTTAAGGATGCTTCTCAAGGTATCTCCTTTGTTTGTAACAAGATAGCTGAATATGGAGGTGATCCGAACAGGTAGCCGAGTTGTTTTCTCCTTACATTCTCATGAATAATTCCCTCTAATTAAGAATGAAATATCATGGTTTATTCTTCTTCTAGAATCTACTTAATGGGACAATCCGCTGGTGCACATATTGCTACATGTGCTCTCTTGGAGCAGGCAATCAAGGAGACTGGTGCCGAACCGAGAGCTTCTTGGAGTGTCTCCCAAATAAAGACATATTTTGGTCTATCTGGCGGGTAAGTTCTTGTTCAAGTCCCTGGGACTACAAGGCTTAGAGTCATTGCCACTTCTTCCTTTAGGTCTTCTAAAAACCTTAAATTCCCACATGAAGTTAGAATTTCAATTGAACTGAGTCCAGATTTTGTTGTATTTAAACCGACGGTCTATCGGAAACACTCCTCTCTACCTATGAGGTAGGGGTAAGGTCTGTGTACACTAGGTATGTTGTTGTTGTTGTTGAATGATATACAAAGTTCATTAGATTCCATTAAATTAATTTCATGATATTTCCTTATGATTTTCCATCAACTTGCAAGCACTGTCATTTCTGTTTCTCTTTGAGCTCAAAGCGTGTACTTAGCAATTGTTGCTATAGAAGCTATAAGTTGCTTAATAAGGTCATGGGCAAAATGATTAATGAAGTATCTCTTTTCTTGATTTTGGTAAGTGGAATTGATTGAACTAATACACCATTTTCAACACATGAGCAGGTATAATATCCTTAAGCTTGTTGATCACTTCCATAGCCGAGGTTTGTACCGTTCAATTTTTCTAAGGTATATATATTACTGACTTCTGGTACATGAATGCTTTTACAAACGCATACTGCTATTAAATTTTTCCAGTACATATCGCTGATATTGTTTTTAGTACTTGCACAGTATAATGGAAGGGGAACAAGGTCTGAGACAATACTCACCAGAATTAATGGCTCAGGACCCAAACATAAAAAATGCTGTCTCTCTTCTTCCTCCTATGGTCCTTTTCCATGGTACTGCCGATTATTCCATTCCGTGTGATTCCAGGTCTAGACCTCCTCTTCATGCACTTATTTACTGTACAATTCAGTTACTAAATATATAAATGTGTCATCCTTTTTGGGATTGATTAAAAACGGAAGAGTGCCACATAAATTGGGACGGAGTGTAACTTTTATGCTTTATAGTTTCAACTTCGCCATGAGTGTATTCTCGATATACTAAGTTGGAATGAGTTTTTATCTGAACTAGATATTCAGGCCATTGCCATTCATTTTAGTTCAACTAATTTGACTGGTTGAAGATTTCCTTAGTAAATGGTAACTACTAATAGCATTTCATGTAGACCCTTAATATTTGCTAAGTGTCCAACATTGGTTGAGGAATGAGTTGTTATATCGATCATCACTTCCTGAGCTAGCTTTTGAGGTTGAGTTAGGCCCATATTTCATTTCTTAACAAGGTACCGAAGTCAGAGTCATGAGCTAATTTTTGAGGTTAACTCAGGCCCCGAGGTCCAATATAAGTCTTACTTTTTGTATGAACACCTCGTTGTCCTCAATTACCTGCCACCGCCAACCCTATATATCCAATTCATTGGGACTTTTCATCTCTGTCTGTGGCCCTCCACCCATCATATATCAGAACTTTCGTTGCAAAACCTATTATTGCATCAACGCAAGTCACAGGCGGAACCAATATAACCAAGAATGAGGATAGATGGTTTCGATTGCTAAAAATCCTCCATTTTGAGGCATTTCCACTGGATGCAGCCAGCCTATGTCACTAGGATATAAGCTGTATAGGTTAGATACATAAACTATGGAGCAGAGCAAAACTGGTTAGTTAACCGTAGAACCTAGTGGCTGCATGTAGTATGGAAAGGTAGCCCATAAAATGATCTCCACAAGGTCCAAACTAGTTGGATAATGTATCGATGAGATGAACAGTAGACATTTGACCTTCAATTAGGAGGACTTTCTTTCGAAATGCCATGTGCTTGTTTTGTGCTATTCTAACAGAGTAACACGGTTATTCTTTTCAAATAGTATATATACTGTGTAGATCGAAACATCTTTTGCAAAGTTTGCTAATGTACGTATTTCACTCAATCCAGCAAGAGTTTTGCTGATACTCTTAAAGCTCTCGGTGTCAAAGCAGAATGTATCCTCTATGAAGGAAAGACACATACAGATTTGTTTCTTCAGGTAGCTGATGCCTCATTTGCTTATATCGCGAAAAGTTCTTATACACATTATAGTCCTTCCCTTATCGCGCTTGATTTTTTCCCTTCTGATTCTTGCTTTGCTAACGTTTAGGATCCAATGAGAGGTGGAATAGATGATATGTTAGATGATCTAATTACGCTGATTCATGGTGATAGCTCTGAAACCATCAGAGCAAATTCGACTCCAAGAAAACGACTTGTACCTGAGTTCATGTTGAAGATGGCTCGAAGTGTTAGCCCCTTTTAACGATTATTCTACTACTGTACCATAATCCATTGTGTTCAATTGGATCATTTTGAGCTCGATGAATCGCCAGGGCTTTCGATTAGATTAACTTTGATCCTCTTATTCCTTGTTTTAGTTAGTTTAAAGTGGACTTGCTAACAAAAGTAGCCATACAAATAGGTTATTCTTGGAAGGAAAAAAACCCTTCATTCAATTATTCTTATTGTAATATACTTCTGAGTATTTTTCTATTACCTCTGTGTGTGTTCCTATTTCAAATAGGTATATTTTCTTTCATCCAAATATATTGATTTTTATCATCGACTCGTATTAGCACGTGCTTTATTACCATCATGCCCGATCTTTTAAACTTTTCAGATTGCAAAATTCAGCACACTTAATTAATATCATGGCAAATAAAGTCCACAAAATTTAGTAGATAAAATTTACTTTTATATCATCTAATAAATATGTCATATATCTTCAGAAATAATCAATTACATACATATTATTACCTTAATTTATTATTTAATTATGATAAATTATTAAAATTGGTGTGAATAGTTTATGCGCGTATAGACTAATCTACGGACCGGTGAGACTATTCCATATATAATAAATTAGGTACTTCTCAACTTGGAAAAAACTTAGCACATGAAAAGTGGGCCACAAGAAGTTTCATTTATGTCAATCCAATTCAAGCCCTAAGAAAAAAAACAAAAATCATAAAAATAGTCTTTAACAACAATAAATATGCACATTAATAAAGAGAGGTAAAACTTTTACTGACATTATTTAATTGTCATTGGATCAAATGTCGCTATAAACTTTAGGGACATTTATAAAGAGTGTTAATAATTGCCTTTAAAAGTACATATTTAGCGACAATTAAGCTATTACTGTTAATTAATTGTTGTTAAAGACCATTTGAGTCGGACACAAGTTTCATTCTTAACATACAGAGATTTTAGTAGCTCGATTGATTTGCTACTTACAAGTATTTTTATAAATTGATTAGTCATACACAAAAATAACCTCTCACAAAAAATAAAACACTTTTCAAAATAAGTTAATTTTAGAAATTTGACCAAACAAACTTATTCAAGACTGAAAACATCATAGTCATCAACTTGAGAGGACTTGACCAAGTAAAATATTATAAATTAAATATACAGAAAATTACAACCAAATATCATTCGGTCATCTAATTTATAAAATATATATATACAATATATAGTGTATGGTATTTATTTTATACTACATATGTATACATATTCATATATCAAAGTATATATACAGTATACATATCATATACATAATATATATAGTACATATACAACAAAAATATATAAATAATACATATTTTAATCGTATCGATAAACTAGTTAGCGAAGGATATGTAAGTTTCCTATAAATGTT
>JAJOOR010028968.1:0-11793 GCA_036250505.1 Solanum acaule
AAATCAAGTTTAAATATATTTCCCATTAAATAAATATTAAAAAAAAAAAAAAAAAAAAAAAAGAATGTAGAGATGATTATATGCAATTTTCACTATGAACAAGAATTCCTTTTGGTGTGACGCCAAATCATAGAGTATAGTTACAAAGAGGAACTCGAATTCCTTCTCTCAAGACCACGTGTCCCAAAAATGCCACTGAATCAAACCAAAACTCACACTTTGAAAATTTAGCATACAACTGACGTTCTCTAACAATAAATTTTACAACTACAACTGTCGAAAAGAAGAGCAATACTTATTATTACCTAAACGATTGCCCTTCTTTTCGGGTTTGGGTTTGTAATACATTCATCATCAAGGAAGAATGAGAACAAACAGTGTTAAGAGGGACAATGTGCATTTGTGTAAAAGAAGGCCGGCTTTCCAGAGTCAAACCTAGAAGAACCAGGTCGTGGAGTCACTTGCTGACTCCACGTCCTGCAGCCAAGTCTGATGCACGTGTATCCAAGTGAGCCCGTCTGCAACAGTCGCATTCTGGAAGCGAAAAAGCAAATTATAACAGGCTTTGGATTGTAGGACAACAAAAATTGCAATGATCCTTCAATAAACTTCACCTTTGAGCTTAATAAGACGGTAGTTATACAACATTGTCGCTCTTCGCCTGTAAGAAACAACATATTTTAAGATATTACAGCAGACATAACAAGAGCCAAAGAGAAAGAAGATGTAGATCACGCAAGTATTGGAACATTCTCGCAGAAATAAGTCCATTTCCATAGGCACTTGGTTAAATATGACCATAGTTTCATAAGTCTAAATAATTTGGGGCACAGAATCTGTCATGTGAATGAGACATAACTTTTTATCACAAGAATAGTAAGTTTTCGACTTGAACTTAAAGAAGTTTTGTTTTCTTTGGACAGGCTAACCCGGAAAGAGAGATTGGGATGATGCAGACTTGAAGAAGTATAGTATAAATTTAAATGTCTGTGCAGGGGCTTAACAGATTAGGGTAGAAGGTTTGTAGGAAGCAGCACATTGGCTTGTTGTCCGTTCATATTAGTAGTCATAGTACAGCCCCCTGTACTATGTGTTGTTCCTTATACATCGATTATCGTCTTGTTCTGTTGTAGTTTCTGTTATGTTACTATCTGTTGTTTCTTGTTCTACTATTACTTCTTGTTCAGGATTACTTTAGATTGTTTTTCCTTTAAGCCGAGGGTCTATCGGAAACAGTTTCTCTACCTCTGAGGTAGGGGTAAGTTCTGCGTACACTCTACCCTTCCTAGACCTCATTTTGTAGGACTTCACTGGGTATGTTGTTGTTGTTTGGAGGCTACAGGAGCTGATGCTATAACATCAAGTCAGAAGAGACTAGAAAAGAAGAAGTAAATATAAAAGACCATCTTACGAGGCAAAAGACACTTACCGCAAAGCTCCCATTTCTTGAAACTTACTAACCATGAATCTGAGCCAACCTGTTTAGGTAAGACTTGATCAACCCAAATGCGATATTGTTTACCCTTTTTGTCGCCATGACACTTTTTCAATGTATTTACGCATTCCTCGAGAGATTTCTCAACTCCAGATGGGTGCACAAAAGTACCAGATGGTCTCTGCAGCAACAAAAAGAGTTGGCAAATTCGGATTTTCAAGCGAAGAAGGCATTAGGGAACAACCAAAACTCAAGCATAAAATACACATCATTCAACAAAAGATAACAATACAACGGTAGGTATAGGGTACATACACAAACTACTTTCAGGTTCGACAAGTAAAGGTCAGAATTTGCAATCTCTCCACGCCTCCATTTCTCGAAAAACAGGTAAAATTTGACGATTTCATAAGCAGGAACAAAGTTCTCCATCTTACAGTCTGACATATTGGTAACGTCTCTAGGAGAGGTACTTGGTCCCAGGTTGAAACGCCCAATGGCTTGTATTATACCTGCGGCACATCTCTCTGTTGCATGAATTACTTTAGGATTATCTTTCGCATTTGCAGCATGCCATTGTAATAATTCCTCCTGTGCATTCGCTACCTGCCAAGTGAATCTAGATTTTTAGAGCAGTTCTGAACTCAAAACAACAACAACAACATACTCACGCAGTCCCCCACAAAATGGAGTCTGGGGAAGGTAGAGCGTACTGCACCTTACCCCAACCTCAGAGGTAGGGAGATTGTTTCCGATAGACCCTCGGCTCAAGGAAAAACAGTCCAAAGCAGGCCAGAAAAATAAGTAACGGGGAGTACAAGAATCAACAGATAATAACAAAACAATAGATAGTAGCAAAACAATATGATAATCGAGGTACAAGGAATTAATCGATAGTAACCACTAACCATCACACCATAAACATCTGGGATGCTGAAAAGCTCAGCATCATTTCCAGAGTCACCACAGGCAAGCGTGTTGTTTGGTAATTTGCCTTCACTCTTTAATTTCTTCAGCAAATACGCAAGTGCTTGTCCTTTGCCACCACCTTGCGGTAAAATATCTAAAGCCATCCCTCCACTGTAAATTATTTTGACATCCAACTGATCACAAAAATAGAAATATTAAAAATCAGAATAAAAAGATATTGAAACCTCATCAAAAGTTTTGCCCACTGCAGCATGACAAGAAAGACATGCTATCATTTTGCTATTGTGGAGCCTCATATTGATCCCATAATCTACTAGTGTAAAAGTAGCATCGTACCCCACGTTCTTCCAAGCGTTTGGAAAGAGTTTTCATTATATCTTGAGCCTTGTCTTTCTGAACGTTGAAACTGACCTTGTGAGGTCGTTGCTCCGTTTCTGACTGAAGTGTGAAAAGAAGTTTATATATGAGACATCAATTACGATAACAATATTCAACATACAAACTAGTTTTACACCAAAATTAGTTTGCATGTATCAAAATGAGTTATTGGTCAAAAACACATCTGAACTATCACTTTTCACGAGTTTCACACCCCAAATAACGGTTGTTCCTTTTTCCTACCTAAACTATCATCATCTATGTATTAAAACACACCTCAGAGCTGATTAGACTAACTATTAGTTGTTAGTTGTTGTTTCATGTTCCTACCTGAACTATCACCATCTACTCAATTAGGTGTGTTTTTTAATACATAGATGGTGATTGTTCAGGTGTGAAACTCAGCGAAAAAAGTGATAGTTCAAGGTGTTTTTTTGACCATTATCTCTATATAAAATGATGCAAACATCTGTACCTGAAGTGTTAGTTCAGGAAATTTTTTCGTCTCCTCTGTCACTATTTTCCGATCCCATTTGTCATTTAAAAATGCTTCCCAACCATCATCTGGCAACATAGAGTTCCCATATGTTATTTCAGTCCCCACAGACATAATGGCAATATCTGGGGTTAGCATAGGCTTCTCTTTTCTCAACTCCTTGTAAAGAGTTGGTGATCTCCCAGTTGAGAACACTAACAAGGAGTTTTCGCGATAATTGGCTTCCCATAAAGCATTGAACCTAAGCAGAGAGAGGTTCTCGGGATCATGATGATCAACCTGTAAAGAGAGTCTCATGTAAGTTACATCAGCATAACGAAGGAAAGGTTCAAAAACTCCACCAGGAGCATGTCGGATTCTCCAAAAGTAGTGCATTTTTGGAGGATCAGACATGGGTGCGGTAACATTTTTGGAGAATCCGAGTAACCTAGACTACAACAACCCACCATTGTATAGTCAAGATCTGAGACTATCATGAGACGTGCTGCACTGGTTAGCCGATCCATGGTTGATTTAATATTAGCTTCACTCTGAAACAAGACAAAGAAATCTCAGTCAATTAGTTCGTTTGTTTTTTAGGTTTGAATTTTAATCGTTCAGACGTCAACCATTAAATATGCTCGTTTTTGTTATGTGACATCCACCTAATAGGCCTGAATATAACTGAATGATTTAGATTTGTAACCAAGTCTTAATATCATTAAGAGATATCTCGTCTCTGCCCCCACGAATGCCTCTTTACGTACAAAGGCCTCTCTACCTCATAAAGGCAGAAGTAAAGTCTACGTACATTTTACCATTTTCAAATCCTACTTGTGGAATTATACTGGGTATGTTGTTGTTGTTGTCGTCCATTTAAAGATATCTACAAAGATGATAGTTCACAAATTCCATCCGTTCAAAGCTATCGACATCACCTATCATTATCAACTACTACCACCGGGGTGGTCGACGATTATCAACTATCACCACCACTATCAATCACTACAATTAGTCATCGCTACCACTCGCCACCATTTACAATCATCACCACCAACCACTATTACGACAACAACCGCTCATCTCTACCAACAATCACCACCATCAGTCATCACTATATATCCCCAACCACTATCATCATTCACAACCATTAGGGTTCTACTATCAACCACCATCTCCACTAATACCACCCACAACACCACCATTAACTGAAAAAAGTGTTTATTAACACATTTTTAGCAAACACACTTAGTGTTCATTTCAACACTTCTATCCAAATTCATAACTATTTACCGCACTTCACACTTATCAACTACTCATTCAACTTCAATTTGTTTGTATTCATTTCCTTTTCAATCCGTTTCAACAAACAATGCATCTTTCTTTTTTCTAGTAACTCTTTAATACTAACTTTCCAACTGACATATTTAAAACCACAAGATACAACATTTTCTTTACTTTCTTAAATTCCGTACATAAAGTTAAAATTAGATAAACAAATTAAAACAGAAAGAGTAGTACTTCTAATCAAAACTAAATCATCACAAAAATCATAGTACACCCATTAAAATTTCATCCCTAAAATCTTAGTAGCTCAGTTAGTCGACTATCTCAACCCTCATCCATTTTCTCTTCCCCTACCCCCAATTCACCAAAAAAAAAACTTACTCAGAAAAATAAACAAAGTGGGTTACCTGAAATGAAGTGAAAGAAGGGATTTTGGGAGTGGAGCAGCAGTAGCAGCAATGAGGGAAACCTGAAAAATTGAATCTTACCTTAAGAGAATGCATAGATTAGAAAAGGAGAGTTATTTTTTGTACTTCTTTTTGAAAAAAAAAAAAAAAATCAATTCCTTTTGGACTTCTTTTGTAAAGGCCAAAGAGAAAGCATCTCAAAAATACTAAGATGAGATTCTTAATTATATATATACTGGACATAATTGTTCGTGCAAGTATGGGCTTAATATCTGTTATTTTTTGTATGATTCTATGTGATATAGATAAAATTTAGAGAGTCAATTAAATTTTAATATGACCTTAAAATATTTTAAGTTGTTAATTATTGTAATTTGTAGTACTTTTTACGTTATTTTAAAATAATATATGTTACTTTTCTTGTCCCAATATATGTAGCACAAGAGCCAATATGTTGTTAATAATTGAGATTTACCATACTTTTTACGTAGTTTTTAAATTAAATAATACAAGTTACTTTTTTTATCTCATTTTATGTGACAGATTTATTTTATGAATCAATCGATTTTTTGTATGTTTTTTTAAAAAATATTTTAAGTTGCCAATTATCATAATTTATAGTATTTTTACGTAATTTTTAAATATATAAAAAAAATAAGACAAATAAATTAAAACAGATGAAAAAAAATAGGAAAATGTATATGTAAGTGTGGAACCACAAAGTTGAAGCATGCATGTTGATGGTCACCTGTGTGGTTATCCAAACTTATATATATATAACGATGAGAGTTAATGATCGAAAACACAAGTGAAGTATTGTTTTTGTTAGTTTAATTGGATAGAAAAGGGAAATAACTAAAACTTTAAATGTGTTCTGATAAATATGTGATGGTTCAAGTAACAAAAAAATGAAGAAAAAACTACATAAATGGGTCATAAAACTCAAAATAATTACATGTTCATAACTCAATCCAAAAAAATTCAAGAAATACTCATTCTCTAAAAAGAAAAATTACAACTCATAACCTCCATTCATTAAGGAGGATAATTTCACTTAAATGATACTAAATCAGTATCATATACTGTATTGGTATCATTAAGGCTGATAATTTCGCTTAACTGATACTAAATCAGTATATATGTATACTATATTGGTATCATTAAGGTTTGTTGTTCAGAAATTACTTAATCAATGATACTATAAGATTACTATATACCAATACAGTTTATATATATTGATTTAGTCTCAATTAAGCGAAACTATCAGCCTTAATGATATCAATACAGTATATGATACTGATTTAGTATTAGTTAAACTAAATTAGTTTAGGGTATATAGTGTAATTATTTACTGGGATATGAAATTAAAAGGGTATATGTTTGTAATTATTTTGCTTTTATGGAATATTTGCTTAGTTTTCCCAAAAATGAATAACTACTACTAGTTTAAGTTGAAAACTCGCAAATACACTATAATTCAATTGTATTTTTGATTTATTTTTTTAGAGAAAAGACATAATCAAATTCATTATGAACTTGTCCGTTAAATTTACTTCAACACTTTAATTTTAAAGATAATTCTTTTTTTTTATGACAAGGGAAACCCGCAGCCTAGCTTTGGGTGCACACGGGGGAAAAAACCCGCTCCCATACAATAGCTCGCAAACCACATAGGAGAGGTAACCCGCACTAGGCAATCCCGGCACAACGAGCTCGACCCAGGAGGCAAACCCCTTGCTTTCGCTGGCAAGGAGTTTCGAACTTGAGACCTCCAACATGGAAGTCCCAAGCCCAAACCACTGGGACACCCCGAAGGGTTAGAACCTTTTAATCTCATTTTAAGTGAATTTAATACTCCTTTTGTCCCTAGTTACTTGTCAACTTTTGAATTGGCATACTTATAAAGAAAACAATAATTGACATGGTGAGTTCAACATTTTTACCCCTATTAATTATGAAGTGGATGAATTAAAAATTTAAGATTTTCAAGAAGTTCTACCTTTTTCAAATTAATTAGTTGAAGGTATAATGGGTAAAAAAAAATTGTCATTTCTTGATTTGTCAAAATGGACAAGTAAAAAAAGAAAATTGGACGAGTAATTAGGGGAAAAGAAGGAGTATCACCTTAAAATTATAATATCAGTCTCACAATAGCAAGTGCAATAGTAAAATTATAATAATGTAAATTTTATATACAATAATTTATATCATATTATATATATAAAAAAATTTATATATTATATTATTTTTATATTTAATGAGTTTATCAATATCCATTGTTAATAATGTAAATACACCCAACAACAATAATTCTCCTTAATCGCAAATATGTAATTTTAGGCCTATTTTCTCCAAGAAATTTTAGATATTTCGAAACAACTTTATTCTTATGTTCCATGTAATTTTAGGTCTATTTTGTCAATTTCATACCTATAGGCCAATGTATTTGTATGTTGATGTGCGACATGACAAATCATCACACACGATTTTAAAAAATTTATCCTTAAAATGCGTATTCATTACTTTTTTAAAAATAAAAATAAAAAAGAACATTTATAGAAACGTGTCATTGATAGATTGATCTAATAATCAACCATTAAAGCATGAACATTGCTCATCGAGAAATGATATATTGTGTCTATATTAATAGATATACTGCATAGATACAGATATTAAATTTTGAATATCTTTAATGAAATTTCTCCATTTTTTTTTAATTGATGACACTAGTGATTCTATATGAAGCATCAACAATAACACCATGTGACCAATTATCAAATTTTGTAAATTCAGGATCATCTCCATATATCTCATTAATACAATCTTTGCATGTTTCCATATTTGATCCCACAGCACTAACATCCACATTTGCTTCATAATAATTTCCTTCATGTACCTCTCTTAATGTACTTCTCATGGCATCAACTGCGCTTTCGTACACTTCTTTGCAGGTTTCGAGACAACTCTTTTTAGGAGCTTCTATCGCGATAGCTAAACGTGTCAAAATAATTGTTTTTAAAAATTCCTCCGTTTTCGCTATGGATGAAACCATGAGGGAAGTAACAACATTTTTCACATTTGCTTTGTCTACATTTAGGTCATTTGCAATTGTTTGATATGAAAGGGAAATGGAAATCAGGGATATAATGAGCAAAATGGAAATTTTGCTAATGTGGATAGCCATTGTTTTTTTTTTCTTGTTTTTTTATAAATAATTTTTCAAAAAGAAGAAAAAAATAGGGGGGGGGAAACAATGGGATATAGGCAAGATACCAAGCAATAGGAGGTGTTAATTTATGAATTTATATGGAAAAACAATTGAAATTTGGTTGGTGATACATGAAGTTTGATTTTGTTTAGTGGTTTAGGTTTCATTTGATTTATAGATCTCTCACTTGTTTATTTAATTTACTTTTTTTTTAATTATGAGGTTGTTGAAATATTGTTTTCACTCGACAATAAGTTTTGCGTGTAAGTCAATTCAGCATTGAGGTGTATTAATAAATAAAGATATAAGATACAAGTATACCCCTAGATTATGACCGAAATCTCAGGGACACACCTTAACTAAATTAAGGTCTTATATCACCCGAATTATTTTTCTTTTTCTTTTTTGTAATTTTGTATCCCTTTTGGCCTATGTGGCACACTCTGTGATTCCACTTAGTTGAGGCGTGTGTGAGATGTTTGGAGGCCATGTAAACCAAAAAGGTGAACAAAATTACCAAAAAATGGGTTCGGAGAGTAATAGGACCTTAGTTTAGTTAAGGTGTGTCTCTGAGATTTCGATCATAGTCTAGGGGTACTTGGTTATGCGTGTCAACTGTCAACCAAACAAACACACTCAACTTCTTCTTTTTAATTTGTCAGGTCTTTAAAATTTACATTCAGGTCAGACTAATTCAAATTTACGTTAAATATCTTATTTTAACGGTAACATGCTAGCTTTCTACCAAAGTCAACTAATTCATTTCTAAAATTTGAATTCAAAATCTTTAATCAACGTTTGTTAGCACAATAAACTTCAACCACTCATATAATAAAAATAGGTTCTTCTTAATAACTAAATTTTCTTGTTGATTGATTCCTTTTCATTTATTTGAACAATATCGACATCATTTATACAAAATTTTGTATATGCTAGCTATTGCACACACTACTCGCCACTTAAACGTTTTTCTCTCAAAACAGTTTTTGATAAACTTTCGACTCAAAATTAAACAAACATGCAAAAATAATCATTCAAAGTTACTATTGACAGTTTTATATCCCAGTTAATTGAAATATAAAAAGAATTACATATTAAATAAAAAGGGAAAAAAAAAGGGCCCAACCGGGTTCGAACCGGTGACCTCTTGATCTGCAGTCAAATGCTCTACCACTGAGCTATGGACCCAATTTGTTTTTGTTTTTCGACTTAAGATATTAAAATTATAGAATATGAAGTTTTTTTTTTTAATCTTAATACTTTATTGTCTTACCTTTTTTTTATAACTCTGCATTGGGTACATGTGTTTTAAATCGAAAATCTATCAGAAACAATCTATGTATAAGTCTATCCCACAATGATTAATTGGGATAAAATCTGTGTATATCATACATTTTTCTGACCCTACACTTATGTAATTACACTGGAAACATATATTTTTATTTTTTGTGTTAATGGCTTTTCGGATATTTCAAACATTTTAACAAGAAAAGTGTTTATTTTACCAAACAAATGAAATATTTATTTCCAATTTCAACATATCCATCCAAATACCTTATTATTGTTACGTTCCTAGATTTAACTCTAACACTTAAATTCAGTTGATCCAAACAGACTCTTAGACAATTTTTAAAAATTATTTAACAATTATCTGTACTTGAAAAGTCAACAAAATCATCGAACTTTTGGAGTGAAGATCTGATGATCTACATTTTAGAGTTTTATATATCTTCTATATAATAATATGTTATTTATTGTATTTGTGAATTAATTGATGTAATACTCGATCGAGACCTCTATATTTTATAATTTAATTCGTCTTTGTATAAAATTTTAAAACACTTTTTTTTTTGAGTTGAAGATGTATTATAAACATTTTTTTTTACTCTAAATAAGATAAAAATAAAATCAACATTTACTCCATACCATCTCCAAAGTCCTCTTATATAATCACAATGGAACAATTGATATGTTATTAGTGTTGATGATGATTAAGTAGTTAAGTAATAGATAACTACAATAATCGTTTGTGTAAGAGAGAATTCATAAACTTAATCTTACTTCATCGTTAAAAAATGAAAAAAGGTCATTCATTTTCTAGTTTAATTCAGATATAGCTCTCTTCTTCTTCTTCTAGAAGAGTGAGAGGGACTGAAACACAATATCAAATCAAAATAAACAAGAAAAAAAAAACTTCAACTAATTACTTGTCTTTATTTAACTCAAAAATTTACACGAATAAATTCCAAAATTTTATCAAAGCCACATAAAACACATTTATAATATTACAAATTTGAAAATTGAATTTAGTTGTAATGTTTGAGGGACTTGTGTTGGAGGATCCCTTTGTAAAGAGCTTGCCAATTCAAAGGCATAGATTCAAAGTTCTTTGGATTATTCCTTCTCTTTGGATTATGATCATCAACTTCTTCAACTAATTGAGGGCCCAATTTTATAACTTCATTGGAAAACCTCACCTTCTTCTTTTGTTGGTCTTTTTCTAGTCCTAACATTCAAAAATATTCATCAAAATTATCGATCAGTGTCAGAATCAGAATTTTCACAAAAATAATAATTATAAAAAATATACAAGAAATGCGACTATAAATAATATCATGTTTGGTTTAGTCAAGATATTTTCTATAGAAAAACAGGTTACCTATAAAATGGGAAAATAACTTCTTGAGCGATAGTAGGAAAAATATAAATTTTATAATTGATGATATTTTATGTTGATTGTCTCCTCCTCGACCTCTATCCTTCCCCCCCGACCCCCTCCCCCACCTTGAGTACCACCCGACCATCTCTACTCCCAATTCCATAGTATTTTTCTAGATTGTATATAAGTATTCTTCAAATAATGTTTTCTCCCTACTCACTAAACGTCAAGAAAAAAGGTTCAAAAAACCCTAAACATCTTCATTTGTACCAAACACATCCTACGTATAAAATAAAAAGTTTAAGTTAAACTACTTCTATACTAAAATGTATTATTCTTTTTACACTATATCTGCAAGAAAAATATATCACATAAACTAGAATAACATAAATACATTTTTAGAGAAAATTAAATCGGTGCGATATTTTAACAATAAATAAATAAAAATTAAAAGGGGCAAAATATTTACTAATTTCAATTTCAATCTTCTTCATGAAATCAGAAAGGAGGTGTTTATGAACTTTAGATGCAAGAAGGACAACACCTCCAGAAACTGCAAAAACAGCACAAATTGCAGCTCCCAATGATGAATTCTCCATTTATTTCTCTATTTCAAAAAAAAAAAAAACTAAATATATACAATATATTTTCCAAAATTAAGCTTTTTGAATTCTATTTATAAAGGGAAAAAGAACTCAAAGAATATTCTCTTTGAAAACTACAAAAGAACACATTTTCTTGTCTTATATATCTCCTTCAAAATTTATTTTTCTGGATTATTTTTAGGGGAAAAAAACTCAAAGAAAATTTTCTTTGAAAACTACAAATAAAACATTTTATTGACTTATATATACATCTCTTGCAAAATTTTATTTTTCTGGATTTTTTTTGGGAAAAAAAAATTAAAGAAAATTTGCCTTGAAAACTACAAAAGAAAACATTTTCTTGGCAAAGCTCATGGGAAGGAAAATTTTCATTTCAATAGGAAAAAAATTGGAGCAAAAAGGAAGAAGG
>JAJOOR010028969.1:0-11823 GCA_036250505.1 Solanum acaule
AAATTGGATATTGAAATATAAATACAATTTATTTTGAATAAACTTATTCTATGTATTATATATGTATTCATCGCAACTGTATTTTTCAATATCATTTCAATCTACAACTAATTTGTAATTATATTTTGGTATATACTACAGAACTGCCTTTATTTTTGTACTTGAACTAGAATGCCAAAGAGTTGTATTCATCATAAATCAATACCAACATTTTTTGTATTTTAAATTAGTTATACATATCATTAGGTATTCGAATACATTTTGGATGAACACATATTCAAAGAAGTTCAAACATTTAAATATCCAAAACAGAGGGCATTAGAAATTTTCCAACACTTCCACTCATATAAGATATAAAATACAAACTACTGTTTTCAAAAAAAAAATTGAAATTCTTAAGAACAAAGAAAAAAACGCTAGAAAGAAAAATGGCAACATATGCTCTTTCAACAACGTAACTGATGTTAAATTTTTTTTTAAAATTACCTTTTTTGAAATTTTTTGTTCCATGATTTTCTCTATTCAGTTATTAATTATTTGTATTCTTTCAAATTAATCAAAATAAAATAAATACATAACTCAATCCTTAACAAATTAAAATATTGACATTTTAAATAAATAGTGAAACTATTGCTAAAGAGTCCCATTAAAAGCTAAAATATTGCTGTTTTGAAAATTTTCCCAAAAAAGGCCCCAAAAAAAATGGTCTCTTAAAATAAGTAGGCTAGAATTGAATTTGAGCTTTGGCCATAGGAATTTAAATTATAGCCAATGAAAATTAAAAATGTAGCCAAACTTAGTTAATTAGGATAAGCTCGGCTAGTAATTAAATAAGGCGAATTGATATAATTAATTAACGAGCTTCTGAATTTTAACAAGATAAAATAATTAGCTTAATAGAACTAAAGACTCAAATTATAAACTACCAATTTAGACAAAATTAATTTAATAAAAAATATTTAAGGAAAACTAAAATATTTTTGAGACGGTTTTTTCTTTGGATATTCATAAAATGACATAATTATATACATAATTATTTAAAACATATATATTATTTAAAAATTATAAAATGTGACAAAACTATTTAAAATAACTTAAAAAATATTTTGAATTTTATAAATTCAATTATTTCAAATCGTTTGGAATTTAAGAAACTCGATGATTAATATATATTGTGGATGTCTAAAATTGGGTGTCAACAGTCTTAAGTCTATCTCTAATGAGTTGCACTTTCTCCATAGCATTAAGGACTGAATCTGGTCCTATCAAGGCTGCTTCACCTACTTCAAACAACCAACTGGAGATCTACATCTACGCCCATACAATGCCTCGAATGATCACTATTATTGTAGGCAAACTCAATAAGAGGAAGTTGATCATCCCAACTACCCTTGAAGTCGATCACACAAGCTCTCAACATGTCCTCCAAGGTTTGAATGGTACGCTCTGCCTGACCATCTGTCTGCAGATGAAATGTTGTGCTAAGATTAACATGAGTACCAAGACATTTCTGAAATGACTTCCAGAAATGAGAGGTGAACTGAGGACCTCTATCTGAGATGATAGACAAAGGAACTCCATGCAACCACACAATATCATTAATGTAAAGCTTGGCGTAATCCTCCGCCGAATCTATAGTCTTGACCTCCAAAAAGTGAGAAGACTTAGTAACCCTATCAATAATCACCCAAATTGAGTTATGTTGTCTGCGAGTACGAGGTAAACCTATGATGATTTCCATGTTGATCACTTCCCACTTCCAAGTAGGAATGTCAATCTCTTGAGTCATGCCTCCTGATTTCTGATGTTCTACCTTGACTTGCTGGCAATTTGGGCACTTAGCCACAAAATCATCTATATCTCTTTTCATACCATCCCACCAATAGACTCCCCGCAGATTGCGGTACATCTTAGTGGCGCCTGGATGAATAGAATATCTGGAGTTATGGGCTTCTGCGAGAATATGCTGTCTCAATTCACCCATATCAGGAACACACAATTTACCCTGATAGCGAAGTACACCATCTCCCCCCCGGGAGAAAACCTCCACTCTCTGATTGTGGATTGCACCCTTAAGCCCAAGCAAGATTGGGTCATTGTCTTGCTTTTCCTTAACCTCTACTACCAAAGAAGATTCTGAACCATTCTGAACTGTGACACCATTATCTAATATGCTCATAAGGCGAACTCCCAAGCGAGCAAGCTTGTGAACACCTTTCGCTAGTTCTTTTCTTTCTTCCTCAACATGGGCTACACTACCCATAGATAGTCTGCTAAGAGCATTTGCTACTACATTCGCCTTACCAGGATGGTAATGCATATTTATATCATAATCCTTAAGGAACTCAAGCCATCTCCTTTGGCGAAGATTCAACTCTTTCTGGGTGAACACATATTGAAGACTCTTATGGTCAGTGAACACATCTACGTGAACACTATACAAGTAGCGTCTCCAGATCTTGAGTGCAAACACCACTGCTGCAAGCTCGAGGTCATGAGTTGGATAGTTCTTCTCATGAACCTTAAGCTGTCTAGAAGCATAAGCTATAACCTTATCTCGCTACATCAACACACAACCTAGGCCAACTTTGGATGCATCATAATAAATAACATAACCATCTGACCCTCTGGTAGAGTCAAAATAGGAGCTGTAGTCAACCTAGTTTTCAATTCTACGAAGCTTTACTCACAATCATCTGACCATCGAAACTCTAACATCTTTTGAGTCAACCTAGTCAATGGTGAGGCTATGGATGAAAATCCTTCCACGAACCGTCTGTAATAGCCCACTAGACCCAAGAAACTTCTGATATCTGTAGGAGAGGTAGGTCTGGGCCATTGTTTCACTGCTTCTATCTTCTGGGATTCTACTCGAATTCCTTCACTAGACACAATATGCCCAAGAAAGGCAACTGATTATAACCAAAACTCGCACTTGTTAAATTTTGCAAATAACGGCGATCGAACAACTCTCAAATGACTCACATGTTCTTCCTCATTCCTAGAGTAAATGAGGATATCATCAATAAAAGACGATAACGAACAAGTCCAAGTATTGCTTGAACACTCTGTTCATCAAATTCATGAAAGCTGCAGGAGCATTGGTTAGTCCAAATGACATGACTACAAATTCATAATGACCATACCGAGTTCTAAAGGCTGTCTTCGAAATGTCACTATCTCTGACTTTAAGCTGATAATAACCCGATCTGAGGTCTATCTTTGAGAAGTGACTAGCACCCTGAAATTGGTCAAACAAGTCATCAATCCCGGGGATGGGATACTTATTCTTGATTATGACCTTGTTCAACTGCCTATAGTTAATGCACATTCTGAGAGAACCATCTTTCTTCTTTACGAACAACACTGGTGCACCCCATGGCGAAATACTAGGTCTGATGAAGCCCTTATCTAGAAGGTCTTTCAACTGCTCTTTCATTTCCTTAAGCTTTGGTGGAGCCATTCTATAAAGAGGAATAGAGATAGGCTAGGTATCTGGAAGGAGATCAATTCCAAAGTCGATTTCCCTTTCGGGAGGAACTCTGGGAAGATCTTCTGGAAACACTTCTGGAAACTCACTGTCTACAGGAACTAACTCAAGAGTTGGGGTTTCAGAGTTAGAATCCTTGACTCAAACTAGACGATAGAGATAACCCTTAGAGATAATCTTTCTGGCCTTAAGGTAAGAAATGAATCGACCCATATGAGCTAAGCTACTACCCTTCCATTTTAAGATTGGTTCATCTAGAAATTGAAAAACGAACAATCCTAGTTCTACAATAGACTGAGGCATAACAAGAATGTAACCATTCCATGCCTAGAATGACATCGAAGTCTACCATTTCTAACTCTACAAGATCTGCTGAGCTGACTTTCTGGGAGACTATGATAGGGCAATTTCTGTATTCCCGTCTAGCTATAACTGGGTCACCGACTGGAGTAGAGACTGAGAAGGGTTCTGATAGAGTTTCTGGACTAACACCTAAGATTACTGCTATAAAGGAACTTACAAAAGACAAAGTAGCCTTTGTTGTCTTTCCATTGAGTGAACCATATGTGAGCCACATCCCTAAGCTGGTAGGATGCCAACTCAACCCTACCATTACCAGTCACTTGCATCACTCTAAAGATTTTCTTAACCTTATCAATGAAGTTCTGTGGGTCCTCACCAACTAAGGACCCTAAAAACTCAGGCGGATTCATCCTAACAAAATCTCGAACTCTAGCTGCCATTGATCCACCATTTCTATTAGTAGGAACTGGAACCTGCTGATTGTTCTGGTTGGTCATACTTTGAGCCAAAAGCTGAATAGCATTCAGAAACTTTGCGTTCGAAACCTCATGGTCTGGGACTAAAGAAACTACGTTAGCATTGCGTGCATAAGCTCTATGAGAATGAATGATCTTAAGCGCATAACGATAGATTAGAAAGGAGATCATACCAACGAACGATAAAAATAACAAAGAGAGTGAAGTTTTCCTAAAACACTTCATAGCCTCTCTCTCATTAGATGCGGTGCACTTCACACCCATGAAAAAAAGACTCTACTTAGTGCGGCTTTTCAGACATCTTAGGATTCTTAAACCTGGCTCTGACACCAAGTTTGTCACTCCCAGAACTACCCCCAAGATGCGGACACGGGACCTAGGACCACAAGTGATCCCAAGCTAACCCTGTTGGCATGATCACGAGCATACTAAAGATAATAAACTGATGCGGAAGCTAAATCATAAATAAAATGAAAATATGAAGAATACCCATATACTATAACAAGGTATATGAAAACTGATGAGTTTAATACAAAAAAGATATTAACTCAATACTAAGTTGAATCTAACTATGTCTGAAAATAGCCTCTAACTGACTAGAAATGCTGGGACAGGCCCCAACTAAGTCTAGCAAAACTGAAACTAAATGACTAAAAATACTGAAAAGAAACTCATGACTATTGTCCTCGGAGAATGAGGGCTCACCACTGATTCTGCTGAATTGGAGATCGGGAACCGATCTAAGCGTGATCTAGATGCTGAGAACCTGAACCTACATCACAAGAAGATGTAGCGCAGAGTATGCGTCAGTACTTGAAATGTACTGAGCATGCATGATAGAATACAGATGAAATAACATATAATTGAACAAAGCAAATAAGCAATTATATAATCTGAACATGATATATATACTGAATGTTGAGACAACTGAATGCAGTGACCAATTTATAACATGCTGAAACTGAATATTGGATATACTGATAAATGGTCAATGCAATAGAATCTGACTGAACTGTGAGAGCTACTCATAACCGATAATAAAACCACATGCGCTAAATGTGGAGTCCAATGTTTACGCCCCATCGAGAGGACCCAATATACCCGGCCAAAGGTATAGAGGCATGCTGGCGTGATCACTAAAATGATACCCACGGACGGGACTTACAACCTACATGGCTCGTAGTTCTGGGACTAATTGGGTACACTGAACCCTAGTCCAACTTGGTATTATGCTACTCCCAATGGATTAAGTAATTAACACATTATGAGTGAATTTCTGTAAGTTACTGGATAGCTCAAACTGAACATGCAAACTGAGAATGCAATAATTAAATTGATATTGATGCATTAATAACTGCGGCATGTATAACTGAATAACTGAAATATCTGACCTAGCATGTGTAATTCAAGAACTAAAGAAATACATAGCTAGGGTTCTGTAATTCATGCATTAAACTGAATATTAATGTACTAATCTGATTTGGATCATTCTAACAGCTAAGAACCCAATAATTCTAACATTCACGAAACCCTAGATCTAGTCATAATAAGGGAATCAAGAAACTGACTGAAAACTAAGGACCTAATGGGTGAAAGGAACCCATTAGTGAAATCCAACATACCTGGTGACGAATTCCATGGAGAAATCTTTAGATTTCGGGGATGGAACTGATAGAACCTTGCTGCGTTCTTGAGCTAGGGTTCTTGACTTCTCTTCTCCTATTACACTCTAATTTTTCTAAGTTTTGATTAATGATTTGACTTAGGTAAGTTCTAGTTATGTTTCTTGGCTTAAACTGACTAAAACCTCATAATTTAGGGTCTAAACGACGTAGCTTAGGGGTCCAACGAAATAGGAAAAGACCAAAAGACCCCTGACTTAATTGCTGTCGGAGTGATCGACGGACGGGACCTACGGGCCGTAGGTCAATCTATGGTCCGTAGATTGGAGTCGTAGGTCAAGTCTGCCCGACATTGCTTCACTAGAACGAGCATACCTTTTTACTCGGAGGTCGGATTTTAGCAAACTCGATGGCGTTGGAAAGAGGATTCAATTATCTATCATATCATAGGTAATGACACACATAATTACTTTTGTGCTGGGAGTGATAACCGTTTGAAGTTGACCCAATCAACAATTTCCCCCTAACTGGCTGCTGACCTTCACCAACGGTCAGACCTACGGTCCGTAGGTCCAACCACAGACCGTACTGGTCGACCGTGGGTGGGATCAGAGACTTTTAAGAGTTAGGCCTTAACCACGGAACCCCACCTACGGTCCATGGGTGATTCCGTTGGTACTGGCACCAGATTTTCTGAAAACTAGGATTTTCTTCGTTTTGAGATCCGAGGTGTTACAATAAATTACCTCATCTGATTAGCAAGAGCATAGATTTTAGTATTTGAAAGAAGATATATTCATAACCAAAAGCACGTTGCAATATGCAAATTAAAACATACATACACGGTGAGGAGAAACGACACTTTCAAGCCTGAAAGAGTTTGAAATGAGTATCGCACAGAAGCAATATGTTCTTGACTCATAATAGTAGCATATATGCTCCAACTCTTGTTGGCTTATATAACACAAACATCAATCAATAGAAACACCAAATACAAATCGAACCACCCGAGACCCGACATTCAAATAGTGTAGGAGAAAAAGAGGTTTTTACCACCATTACAGACAATCAATAGACCTATGTTTGTGCGGAGAAAAATCTAACATCAAAGTGCAATACAATTGGTTTCTTGCAAAGAGTTGTACCTACATGTCTAATAGCCAATCAAATAAGCCCACAAAGCCCAAACTATTGATGTTGACATAAAGTAATATAGACTAATAAGATAAAATTACGAAATTACCTTAAAAAAATACAACTATTGGTGCATTTTGTACAACTGCGTATAGCAGTGTTCGTACACCCTCAAGTGCCACTTCTAATAAAGAAAGAGTAATAATTGGAAAAAAAATAAAATAAAGAAAGAGTAATAATTGGAAAATAATAGAACTTTCAACTTTTAAGAAATGGTATAGCTATACAAATGTCATTTAGGTTTAAATTCACAAATTTTAAAAATAAAATAAAATGAGAAAACAAAAAAAGATATTCTAAATTTGTGAGTGGTAAGGACTTGATTTTCATTTTCTTGTAAAAATTTGTGGGATAATAACCTATTTGGATGTTCTTGTTTCACCTATAGACATTTAAAAAAAAAACATTCTAACATGAGTTAGTGTAGGTAAACTTTAGACAAACATGTTCCTCTCCTCCTTTTTATTTGTTGTATAATAGTGTGTTTCAAATCTATTAATTAATTAAAATATAATGTTCAACTCATATGTTATCAAAGCGTAGAAAAAAATAATTCCAATAATTTATATATACAAGATTACACGAAGTAAACTGAAACATCATCTAAAAATAACAATTGTCAGAAGAATTTAATTGAAACAATGATATTCTTTTTAAAATTAAAAGTACTAGATATTCTAGTCGAATCCCAAAAATTGCAACATAAAAACTATAAGTAGACACAAAAATTGTCAAAAGAAAAAAGTAGGTACAAAATTGAACTGAAAATCGAATCAAACTGCAAATTGAGTCAAATCGAAAAAAATTCGACTAAAGGCATCTTCAACCCAAACATCAAATTTTACACCAAAATTGGTGTCAACACTATTTTAGTGTAAATCAACTCCAACCCACTGCACCAAATTTTACGCCAAAAATAAATATTTTTCTCTCTCTTCATTATTATAATATTATTTCTTATTTCATTTATATTTGAGAAAATGGTCAAAAGCCTCCATAATCTATATCCGGATTTTCAACTATACACTTTAACTTTACGGGAGTCCTATCACCTCCCTGAACTATCTAAAACTGAAATAATTACACCCTTAAAAGGCCA
Source organism: Solanum acaule (assembly GCA_036250505.1). NCBI lineage: Eukaryota > Viridiplantae > Streptophyta > Magnoliopsida > Solanales > Solanaceae > Solanum > Solanum acaule. The sequence continues at coordinate 8,185 of JAJOOR010028969.1, forward strand.
CAACCACATCTATGTTGATCTGTGAATTTCACGCGCTTGACACGTGGAAATTTGATTAATTTAATATTTTTTTTCATTTTTTTTTAATTCCTTTCCCCTTTCTCCTATACTCTCCCAATTTCTTCAAATCCTAAAGTAACTTCTTCTTCCATTTCCTTCAAATTCCTAAAGTAACTTTACCATAACTTTAAACACCAAAATCCACTGAAATTGGATTGTGAAGAACAAAGATGAACAATGATAGCGGAGCTCGTCAAGTGATATTCGAGCTTTGTTCGTCGGAGAACGTGAAAAACAAACTAACAAGCTGGAAACGTGTCATTTATAGTAGTGTTCCACATGACTTCTTAGAGGACGGAGAAGTCTTAACAAAATAATACTCTCTATGTCCTAATTTTCTCTTGATGTTGTGTTCAATTCGAGGTCATTAACTATCTCTGCAGTGTGTGTTACGTAAGATGATGTGAAATTGGTTCATGTTGGTTCTTTAATAAAGAAATTAAGAAAATAACAGAGAAAGACTTTGAGAGAAAAAATATTACAGTATTGTCAAAGAGAATTATTTTATTAATAATTTAGTGACATACATTTATAAATATAATTCCTAACTGAAAATAGAAAAACGTGTTACTAACATTTACAGATATAATACCGAGTGGAATTTTATTTTGTTCTTTTAAGCCAAAGTCTTTAAGCCAATTATTTCCACAAAGACTACAGGTGGGAAAAATGACAAATATGATATAGTTCTAGTGGAGTAGTACACATTTTTCAGTTTTTCTACCTTGTGTTTATGTAACATTCTATACATGTGTATTATGTCACATAGGATCTACATATTTTCAATTTTTCTACATTATGTAGGTGAAGCATCATCATATGTTTGTGTGATTCATCAATTACTAGTGATCACAATAAAATGGTTTATGAATTTCTAAAGTTATAATAAATAAATATGACATTTAACTTGACCTCAATTGACATATATGTTCTTTAATAATAAATATGACATTTAACTTGACCTCAGTTGACATGTATGTTCTTTAACTTTGAGTGTGCACAAGTAAACACTAAATTTGTATAAATTTGATCTAATAGACACATTCATCCTACATGACAATTTTGTGTCCTATGTAACGTCCTATATATGTGTATTATGTCACGTAGAATGTGTGAGTCTACACATTTTTCTCGATTTTAAAAAAGGAATATCAATATCCACAACAGAAATTCTAATCATAATAGAGAAACTGATCTTTTAGAAGAGTCACAATGCTTTGAAAAAGTCACAACTCATCGGGAAAGTCACAACCCTTCAATGTGAAAGAAAAAATAATAATCTGTTTTTAATATAATATAAATAAACAAATAAATAAATAAAAATATAAATATAAAATATAGAAAATATATTAAATTGAGTATTTTTAGTTGGGGATATTATAGTAATTTAACATTTAAGTTAGAGAGTTCATATTTATAAGATAGTACTAGTTTTGATGCACATGCGGTGCACGTGAATGCCAAATCATATAGTACACTATATTTTAAATTAATTAAATATAATATATTATAAAATATAGAAAACATACTAAATTGAGTGTTTTAAGTTGAAAATATATAGTAATTTTGTATTTTTTTTTTAAAGATAATATAGATGGATAGATAGATATATGATGATTAGTCCAACTTTCCATCAACATCTCTTCTTCTGTTTTCACAATACTTTTCAAAGAGAGAAACTATTATATGACCAAGTCAATTGAGGATTTTAGTGCAATTTTTCCACGAAATTTATATAATCATAAAAGTTCAAGACACGTCATTGAACCAATTGTGAGAACAATTAGTGTTCATTCGGAATAGAGGAAACCAAGTTGTACAAATACATTAAATTTTGATGCAATTTTTCCATGGAATTTATACAATCATGAAAGGTCAATATTCCTAGTTAGTGATTAGTAGTCTCTTCTGCTATTTTCAAACTTGTTAGGTACACAATAGTTTACGTCTATCACATTAAGCTAACAGGATGGATGTTCTCTTCTTACAAGTTACAAATCAATCTTCTGTATAAATAACAGAAGACTACAGATAACAGATAAAAAAAATAACAGAAGACTACAGATAAAATGCACAAATGCACAGAAGCAGAAAAATAACAGAAGACTATAGATAAAATGAAATAACAGAAGACTATAGATAAAATGCACAAATGCAGAAAAATAACAGAAGACTACAGATAAAATGCACAAAAGCAGAAAAATAACAGAAGACTACAGATAAAATGCACAGAAGCTTTTTAGGTATCAGAGCGAGAAGTTTTTGGGAAGTAATCATTTAAATGAGAAGACCGCTACGTAGTACTATAACACATTTAGAAACCAAAAGAGATCTGAATAGCTTATATTTCGAATATAAGAGACTAAATAGTATTAAAGAAGACAATATAAGGCTAGATTACCTAATAGAAATAATATCTAGATTAGAATATAAATATATTACACAGTTAAAGTCAAGACATAATATATGAAAAAACACCATTTTGCTAATCAACTACGACTAGGATATTGGTTTTTATACAGAGAAATACAAATAAAATCAGAGTTGTTAAAAGTAAAACAAGCTCTGATACCAAAAATAACAGAAGACTACAGATAAAATGCACAGAAGCAGAAAGCAGCAAAATATCACAGCAGAATAGCAGAAATTCAAATTTTTGTAAAATCCTACTCAGTACTCCCTCTTACTCGTGTCTTATCATGTTTATCTCATATATTGATCCTGTTTTTCCTTTTTTTTTTTTTTTTAAAGTTACTACCCCGTTCACTTCTTTCTTTTAACCTGTATTCTTAAAAACTTCTTCATTAACCCCACCCCGGAGATGGCCAACAAAACGTCCTGTTATTTTTGCGGACTTTTTTAAGGCCTTTGAAACATCCTAGGAATTTACAGGTTAATCCGTCGTTGTTATTAAGAAGTTAAAAGGCTAACCATATACTAAGGATAGTTTTTAACATATTTACAGCATAACTTTAAAGCAAACATAATTGAAAACAAACATACTTTACATATATTTTTATGGAAAACAGGAAACATAAGAGACTTACATGACTTTGACGTAAAGAGGTTTCCCTTTCGGGAACCCCGACTGACCCTTGCACACTTAAAAATAAACTTTTTTCCACAATAGATATTACAAGAGGGTTGTTTTAAAGATATTTGGAGTTGGTAGAAGAGAGGATTTTTCTGAACATTGGAAAGGGGAATATGTTGTGTGTTCTTTCTCTGGTTTTTCTTTCTTGTTCTTCTTTAGTGTAGAGTAGTGTCTTTTTATAGAGGTTGAGGGAGTCTTAGTACAAAACGTGGAAAATTACTAATGGCCAAACGTGGCCGACGCACTAAGATAATGGAATAAAAAGTAGTGGCTCAAACTTGGCCGACGCTTTAGAAAATAAGCTCAAATAATTCATGTCGGGTACACATTTGGGCCCCATCGCTGTCACGACCCAAGCCTAGGGCCTAGACGTGACCGGCGAATGGGGAACCCGAAGGAACCCCAAACAAGCCTCATAGCGTATCTTACACATCATTGGTCGCGGAAGCAATTAAAATGACCATAAGCGATAAGCATAATCAAGG
>JAJOOR010028970.1:0-10025 GCA_036250505.1 Solanum acaule
TGTGTGGATGTAAATAAGTTTTTTTTTTATTCCGCACTATTTTCATTATTGAATGCAATGAATGACTATGTGGCTCGTATAAGACCCCTTCGGGGTCGAATACGCCATGTTACGACTAGGGGGTACTCTCGGGTCGTGACAGTCCTACCATGCAGTCAGCTCCCAGCCCAGCTAGAAAGAGCGACCCGGGGACACCCAACCAGTAGCACACTCCCAGCCCAGCTAGAAAGAGAAGCCCGGGGGTGATCGCCAAAATCACCGAGTCCACCTATCCAGTGATACGCTTCCAGCCCAGCTAGAAAGAACGACCCCAAGGGTGATGGTATCTCCAATAGGATCCAATCTAACAACAGCCATCGTGGAATGTCGTCCACTCTAAGAAATCACAGAAAAGGCTCCAAGCCTCTACTATCTCAATCCCACACCTCTAGTGATGTACCGAACCTTCAAAAATGTGTCGGAACCGCAGAATGAGAGGGAGAAGTACAGAAGTGCAGCAGGCAACAATATCGCCTAATCTAAGGCTCAAACTATCAGACTCAAGTCTGCTACTCCAGTCCACAAGGAGCTAAGTCATCCGAACGACGTCGGTAGAAAGTCAAGGCTATCCAGCCCACACGGGTCATAAGTCTACCCAATGCTAACCTAACCTAGACTAAGGACATCATGCTTACAGTTAAGATGAACAAAGCATACAACACATAGCATACAAACATAAAATAACATTTAACACATAAGCATGTAACTCTACTAAACCGGTTAACATGATCCTACACCCGAAAAAATGGCTAATCGATCCTAACATAAGGTATCTAATCAAAGTAAGGTAGGAAAATGATACCCACCCCCAATTCACTCCAATCGAAATGCTCTTACACAATTAAGCTCAATCTAATAGAAAGTAAGCCGTAGTTTACCTTAAGGCTGATCGCGTGCGCTTCAAATTACTTTGCCAGAGCTTTTCCTTCCAGAACGACCTTGAATGTTGTCACTCTATCAAATATAAGATCACAACGTTATTACGGTCGTTTAGACACCAAAATACAATAAACGAAGATGGGTCAATTTTGGAGTCAAAACAGGAATCGTGGGACCCGCATCAAACTGTCTGAATTTAATTCCGTCAAGAGACCCTAAATAGCACCCTAAACTTGTGTTCCATTTTGGAACACAATTCGGGGATCAAAACGCAGCAAAACCCAACAAGCAAGAAAACTACACTTTAATCAACTTAAAAGAAAACATGCATCAGTCTAAACTCGAAATCTACAAGGATCTAATGGTGCCCAGCACTCCTTGAACACTTTACGATGAAGCCACGACAATTCCCAACATGTGGGACTTCGAATCACCCAAAATCGAGCTAAAATGAGTGAGATATGACCAAAACAAGAATGCCAAAAACAAAAGCTCGAAAAAGGGTACAACAGTTAGGTTTATCACAAAATTACCCTGAACTACGTGCACCCGATAACTTCCAAACACTCTACAGCGAAGCCACCGAAAATATGAAGCTCCCGCACTTCAAATCGCCTAATTTGGTTGAGGGATGAGAGAGTTATGAGTATTCTAAAAAAATACGAATTCACTGTGAAAGAAATAGGGATATACAAGATTTTGGAAAAAAATAGCATACATAGTTGGAATAATACAATATGTTGAAGAAGGATACAATATTCTAAAAATATATATAAATTGACTGTGAAAAAAATAGGATACATCTATGCTTAAGTAATACAAATGCATTTGACATATCTATTGGAATGACTAATAACTAAAAACGAAATACAATGTTCTTCATAAAAATACAAATACTGAGTAAAAGAAAAACAATTGATAAACAAAAATTAATATGAATACAATTCTGGTAAGAATACAATTTTTGCAATTTTCTTCTCTCCCTCTCTCTTTCTTCTTCTTCATCTGCTATGTTCCTTTTTTCAAATTTTTGTTCACCAAATCCAAATTTGAATCCGTATTCACTTGTGCGTTGTGGTGTCGTAATTTTACTATCTTTAGAAAAATCACTTTTTGAAATGTTCTAAGTAAAAAACAATTTGAGAAAAATACTTAAAAATGAGTCGCCACTAAATTTTTTAAAGAAATTAAGAAAACTTAATTTAAAAAGGCTTTAACAGATAAACCTTTAAAAATTTAGAGAAAATGGGTAATCTAATTAAGTTATTTAAAGTTAGAGTCAAATAAGATTAGTCAACACATAATCAAAGAATTAGAATAGTAAACTAGATAATGAAATTGGGCCCCTTTTTGGGCCAATTTCGCTGCAAATTTTGGCCTTTAACCAAATTCTCATTTTTGTATATATCGGCTGTATATCAGTGTGTATATTAGCTCTTTCCATATATCTCTTGCTTCCGAACACCTGTATTTCGCCTCAGACTTGTATTTTTTGCATTTTTGACCTGTATATAAGTGTATACAGCTGTATACATCTTGTATACGACCTAGTTTGGCTTTTTCCGAACATCTGTTTTCAATTTCCAGCCCATATAAAACGGTTGCTGACTCAATGGAAAAAGTGTTAGGTTTCAACCCAACCCGAGATGCAAGGAGAGTAACAAAATGGGGTCCAATGGACTCAAATCGAGGGAGTTCATGCAAGAAAAGAAGGGTAAAGATTAGCAGAAGATTTAATTCTAAAAATGACAATTATTTTAATACTAATTATTAAATAAACAGACCTCATCATCTATTGCCAAACCCATTTAACCAATTTGTAGTCGAAACCAGATAAACTTGAAGATGCCAAAACGGTAATCACATTTGACCTCGTACTAACATACAATAATACTACAATATTTATTTTAGGTAAAATTTAATGAGCAAACAAACATGTAACAACTGATCTACCATCAACAGTGGTAAAATAATAACTTCATTTGGAAAGAAAAATAATAATAAATAATTGATGACCATTAGACCTAATAAGTTAGCTTGAAAATTGATTTGGAATAAGAGCTATCACATTATGAATGCTAATTGATTTGACAAGGAAAATGTCACATGCTCATAATTTAAAACAACTAAAGGGACTAGCATAACTTATTTACCTAAGCATGAACAAGATAAACACACATGAAACATTCAGTAAATTTATCAACTTTTAAAAAATGAAGAACAGGGAAACACTATGCAATGCTAAAATGGTATTTTCAGAAAAGCTAAACTAAAAAAATTAGATATTCACCCCCTTTGGATAGCGTGTGAAGACTGGGCATTTTCAAATGAAATTATAGACAAAGCAGACAACAAAAAGATGATTATAACATAGCAAAGATTTACCAATAGATTATCGCAACAAACAAATTGTTATTATTCTTGACAGTTAACCAAACCTCACCAAAATAAAAATTACCTCATTTCTAGCAATATCCCATCATACTAGACTATACTACAATTTTACATGGACAGAGAAGACATCGAGCTAATGCAAGTAAGGAGGCGGACTTAAGCCAAAATAGATACTAAACGAAAGATTTCAAAGCTAAGTAAGATCGAATCAGAGCAGACTACGATCAAGTATTGAACAGACACAACATGCTACATTGAAAAGAAATACAAGAGGAGGCTAGGTTACCTTTTTCCGGGCAGCGACTGGAACGACGAGCAAGGGAGGAAAGCGATTCTTCTACCACAAAATTCGAATACGAACAGCAGGCCAAGAAAATCTGAGTGGCGATCTTCTCGAAACTTAGAATTAGAGAGCTAAATATAAAATTCTTAAGTGTAAAACGACTATTGCCAAAGAACCAAACTCAAAAACCAAAAACCTCCCTCTTGCCCCCTGAGCGTAGAGGGTTATTTATAGGGGGAGTTGAGCGATTTAGGGGGAAATTCGTTGGAAAATTCAAACAAAAATTTGAATTTCTTCTGCTATTTTCGAAGCAACAGTAAAGGGGATGGGAAAAAGCTGAATTCCACGAAAAGGGACGAAGTGATCGATGTTGAGGCTGCTAGGGAATGGGTTCTGCAGGGTAGTTGGATGAGGGCACTGGTTTCTTTGCAAAGAAAAAGGCGTCCCGGGGTTGGTTTCTGATCGCGTGTGATTCTGGGTTTGCAGCGCAATTTGCTTGCTGGATTTCGATTTTCACGTGAAGCAGATGAAGAAGACGAGTATGGGGTTGTTTGGGTCGGGTCGCATACTGCTGGAGAAGAAGACGCAGAGGGGTCAATTTTGGGTTATTGTACGCGTATGTTGTATGTCTGTGTTGCTGGTTGTAATATGTTTGGGCCTGGGTTAATGGAGGCTGCTAATTGGGAAGAAAACAGGGAAATTGGGCTTCTGGAAAGGGCTGTAAAAAGCCCAAAATTGGCCTGTAAAAAGTGGAGTGAAGTGGCTAGACTTGAATTTAAGACTTGGCCAACTGAATTTCACTTATAGCCAATTAAAATTAAAAACTTAGCTGAATTGATTAAATTAGTAAATTCGACTATTCATAAAATATACTAATTAACCAAATATTTAATTAAAACAAAATCTTTTTGAGACGATTTTCGAATATTCATAAAATATACATAATTATGTGAAACATATATATTATCTAAAAATTATAAAAAGTGACAAGACTATTTAAAATAACTTGCGAACTATATTTTGAATTTTATAAAGTCGGTTATTTCAAATCGTTTTAAAATTTAAGAAGCTCACTGATTAATTTATATTGTGGAGGTCCAAAATTGGGTGTCAACATGCGTTAGTAGTAACCATATAAGCAAAATTCGAAATTATTAAATATGAATGTTTAAAAAATCAAACAATATATGATGTATGAATGTCAATGTAGATTACTACAATCTCCTAAATCTCAAATATGAAAATAAAATCACAAAAAAAATCGAATAATAGTGTTTAAAAGATGAAAAATTCTACATACATAAAAGAGGAAAATCTAACAAAATACTTGGTGAATATGAAAACAAACTCATAAAAATTCAAATAATACTGTTTAAAAGACGGAAAATCCGAAATACAAAATATTTTGTGAATATGATAACAAAATCAAAAGAAATCTCACAAAATACTTGTTGACTTCGAATTTACCTTTATCAATGGGTGAAAAATCTTTTGAATTAATTGCAAGATTTCTTGAAAAAAGTGTAGGAAATTCGAAGAGTTGATTTTCTTGAACAAGGAACTGAGATAACAATGGTGAAGAAGGGAAGAGAGAGAAAGGAGTTATTTGGGGTAAAACCTAGAAAGAGGGGTAATAGAGGTATTTTTTTTTAAAAAAAAATATCGTATAATGAAGTAAAGAATGGTCCAATATGAGCCTGAATTGAGAAATAAACAGAAAGAAGATTAGTCATATTAGAATACAATTTATTTATTAAAATATTGACATATTGATATTTTTAATAATTATTTTACAGTATAGATATTCTTAATAATTATGTTAGGAATTGTGACTAGTTTGCTAATTTTCCCTTGATTTATATGAATGAAACATGTATCGATTCCTGCTCTATCATTTCGTACTAAGACAAAGTTAATACATCTATTTCTTCACTCATTTTAATATCCATCTAAACAGAGATAATGAAAAATATTATTCCTTCTGTCTTGCTTTATATGACTTACTTTCATTTTTAGTCAGCTCAAAAAAATAAAATAATTCTATACTACGTAAAAAAATTATTTTAAAATAATAATTTTATCTTAATGAAATGATTTACAGTCATACAAATATTATCATTTATTTTAGACCATAAATTTTTTTTAAAAAAAATCTTTCTTCAAATTTGTATCAAATCAAATTAATTTATATAAATTGAAACGAAAGAAATGATAGTGTCAATTTTTACAATGTTAGGCCCGTGCTTGCACGAGTGTCCACCATCTAGTACATAAAAAAAAGTATCTTTCCCAACTAAGTAGAAAAACCATCAATAGTAATGGTCATTGCACTAAGTATCGCAATTCCATATCTGACAAAAAATTATCTCATGAAAATTTTGGATATGAGAGAGAAAAAGACTATTATAGCCTTATATAAGTATTGGCTACTACTTTCAAGGTTCAAACTCGTAACCCACCAAAAAAAATAGCCTTCCAAAACCTTACCAATATATTATCGACTGTTGTGTCACAAAACTCATTAGTAAAAGTTATTTATTAAGAAACGCCCTAATCAAACCGACCAATCAATTATGTTCCATACAATTTTATAAGATGTAATTGATTAGGAATACCTTTATGGTATATATTAATTACTGGCCAACTTTTAATGGTTTCTTAATAATGAATATAATAGTAATATTAATAATGATGATAATAATAGCTCACGTATTAATCACAACTATATTATTTTATTGAACAAGTTTGTGACCACAATTTTTTCTTATACAATTAAAAAAAAAAAAAATCTATGTCAACAATTGTGCTTTCATCGAAACGATTGTTCAGTGCCTAATTTCTCGTGTGTTTATATAACATGAAAGAGAATGTCATATAAGTTTAAATTTTGTGTACCAACAACAACGTATAATATTATATAATATCGAATTAAGTATTTGTAATAGTGGTTAACTTATTTGTAACAACTAGCAAACACGATAACAAGATCCACCTTTAACTAAACATCTTGTATTTGAGTTTTGACAACGAGATTAAAAATCTTTCCTAGTTGATGCGTGTTTTTGCGAATTTTTTATCAAAGTAAGTCATTATTAAAATTAATTTACCAAAATAATACGTTTTTTTGAAATTTTACAAAACTAGTATAAACGTAGTTCACAGTAACTTTTTAGGTTATATTTTATTTTAAAAAATTCAATAACAAAAAGATAAAAATTTGACAGATTAAACAGACATAAAACGTTATTGTCAGTAACGTTTTATAGTTCGTTACTCTGAGGCACGTTTTACAGCTAAAACGTGACTCACAGTAACGTTTTTCTGGAATGACTGAAAATTAAAAAAACAATCTTGTACATGCCTCATTCAACTTTATTAAACTTTTCACTATTAAAATGAATATATATATATATTTTACACATATATATTCACATATATAAATTTCTCTTTTCTTCTCTTTTCATACATAGATTATACTTTTGCAAGGAAAATAAGTTGTGAGGAGGATTTACTACAATATCAATTAATTCCTTTGTCTCTTCTATTATGATGTAGCCATTATATTTTTTTTAATAATTGATTTGTTTACTTATTACATCAATTTTAATTCAATAACTTCTTTATTGATAGTCTAATATTTAATAATGATAAGAAACCGATTGGTCTAATATTTGGAAGGGATGCTATCTTAGGCTTGAATTAAGAAGATCTCTCATATGATTTATTTACAAATTTTGAAATTGAAATGATACAAGACAAGCTCCAATTTATGTAAAGTCATCTTCACTTTTTTTTCCTTTTGTTTAAAAAAAGTATTGTCTATGTGAAAAGAGAAAGAAAAGAGAAAACCATATATATTTCAAATGAAGGTATGTACAAAATATATCTATCCATTTTAATAGTGGAAATTTGAATAATGAATGAGAGATGTACAAGATTGGATTTCAATTTTCACCATTGAGAAACGTTATTATGAGTCACACTTTAGCTATAAAACGTGCTTCAGAGTAACGAATTATAAAACGTTACTGACAATAACGTTTTATGTCTGTTTACTCTGTCAGATTTTTGTCTTTTTGTTATTCAATTTTTTTTGAATAAAATATAACCTAAAATGTTACTGTGAACTACGTTTCTACTAGTTTTGTAAAATTTTTAAAAAACGTATTATTTTGGTAAATTGATTTTTATAATAGCTTACTTTGGTAAAAATTTCGTGTTTTTGCTTTAGAAGTATACAAAGGTAAAACAGTAATGTAATTCCAACTAAATATCATGTTTCAACTTTCATCACTGTTATTATAAGGGCAAAAAGTCGTACAAAATCCAAAATTGATCACAATTGCAATACACCCTTTATTCTCCTGATAATATTTGTTGCCTCTCAAGTAGACACTTCCTTTGATAAACATAGTGTTTCCCTGGAAAATTGTACTATGCTTGATAGTTATCCATTGATCAAAATTCCTCCTGCAAAAGTGACAATTCTTAGATCTCGGGTTCAAATCTTACTGAGTGGCAACAACACACGGTTATATACTCTCATTTGCCTAAGCTTCGGTGGGCAGAGTTGTCTGGTACATGTGCTGGTGGGAACAAACTCGTAAATATCATACGTAGACCAACACAAGAAATGGATTTAGTTGAAGAAACAACACTCCCAAGTAATTAATCAACTGTAGTCAATTTTTGGAAGTCATAAGATAAAAAGAAGTAGATGGCAACGAACGCTAGTGATTTTCTAACTGTTGCCTCAGCTTTGGTGGGCAGAGTTGCCGAATAAATATACCAGTGTAGACCAACACAAGCAATGTGTTTAGTTGAGAATAAAGAAACTCTTGATGCATTTAAAATCAACCATTGTCAATTCTTGGAAGTTAAGTTCTAAGAGAAAAACAGTAGATCATGTAAACTCTAAAGCAATTAGCAATTTCTACATTGTATTTTGGCGCTTTCGCGAAATAACTCATGTGTCTTCAGTTATATGGTGCTCTAGAGAAAATTATCTCATTACGATGCAGCATCAGCATCAGCATTTCAGTCGGGAAAAAGATTTACTGGTGGATGCCTTCAACAACATCTTTGTGTGACGTCTTCCTTCTCTTCCTTTTCCTCTTCCTTTTCACAGTTCCCTCATCTGTATTTACCTTCTTATCATTTGTATCCACAGACTTCTTTTTCTTCTTGAGTACTGAGAGTGGATTTGGACCCTGTAGAAGGGAAGGCATAAACCATAGAGTCATTCAGGAACGAGTTCAGCTAAACATGCATTATGGCAATAAAATCCATGAAACATATATTATATAAGTAAATATGGTCTGACTTGATCAATTTAGAGGAACAACAGCCCAAACAATTCACTTACAACATAATATATTCATCTCCGTCACTCAATCTTTTTCAACTCAACAACAAGTTAAATTTTAAGTTGTGTAAGGGAAAATAAGAATATATTATGAACCCTAACCTTAGCTTTCTTTCTCTTGAAGCGAACTTTATCCTTGACATCACTTCCATTCCTCTTAACATTTGTATTGATAATCTGAGCCTGTGAAACATCAATTATCTTTTCCTCTGATGCAACGGAAGAATCCCCTTGTTTGTCATCGGACAATCTCCTCTTTTTCATTTGTCTAAGCATATTGTACTCCAGGTCAGTCATATGAAGACGTTCTTCTTCAGCAGATTTGGCAAACTGACGTTGAAATGATGAAGGTTGTTCGAGAAATAATGCATTCCTCAGAGCAAAAATTACCGGTACACCAGGTATCTACCCGGTTCACGAAAAGGTCAGAAAAAACAGGAGAAAAGGCAGTTGGCATATACATAATAAATTATTCTCCTAAATGTTGGAGGCCTTTCAGGTCCATTTTAAAGTAACACCTGTTTTGTTTGACCAAGCTTTTGAAATATCCTTATTTTGAGAAGTACTTTTCGAAAAAGTAAGCAGTTTGTGCTTTAGTTAATCAAATTGAAAAGAACTTTTGTCAATATTAGAACAGCAATTTATGCTTGGCTGTGGTTTCAGAAGTGCTTTTGGGAAAAATTAAAGCTACTGTTTTCAGCTTCTACTGCTACTTAAAAGCACTTAATTTTTTTTCCTAAAAGTATGGTAAAACACCTCAACCCACTAAAATACGCACTTAGGAAAAAAATCAGCAATTTTGACTCCCGAGAAGCTTGTCCAAACAAGCTATAAGAGTTAGAGATACAAAATAGATTCTGGTCAATCCCTCACGAGTACATAAAATATCATTCAAATTGCCAAACAGTGTGGAACTGTTAATCTTACCCCCAGAAGGAGACAGAAATATTTTACAGTTTTATCATCTTAGTCCCACATGCTAAGGTCAACTAGTGAACCATAATATGGGATTTTTCCAGTTCACATGTTTTAGTAAGTGATATGACTGATATTACAATACATATA
>JAJOOR010028971.1:0-10078 GCA_036250505.1 Solanum acaule
AACTGTTACATAAACTATTAAAATTATTCTAAAAGTGTTCAAAAATAAAATTAAAACTTCACTTCATTGAATATGCCAATTTGAGTATCATTTTTTTTGTATTTATATAATATTTCATAATACTTTTAAATACAAAAACCAATATTATAGTGATTGTTACATTTAGAATACATTCAAAATTGACATATTTTTCTAAATTTAATTATTTGATAATCTATTTAGTTTAAGCTTCAAATGTTTAAGAAAACATCTCAAGGAATTGAAGACGGTCTTATGAAATCAATGTTAAAGCATGATTAATTCAAATTGATGTGAATTAGACAAATTAAGAAATAGAAAGTAACTATCAATTTAATTGTCTGTGATTTTTAATTATAATTACATCAATAATAAAATTTTAAAAATATGTGCATAATTAGTAAGAGATTACCAACAAACTATAGTAGAACCTCTCTAAATTATTAGTCAATAAATTAATAAACTCTATAACATAATATTTTTCTTCGAGTCCTGACTTGGGCCAGTGAAAAAAATACCAATTTCGATAAGATAATATATTTTCAAAATACCCTATATAAATATATGATCCCATTAATATTACAAATTAATAATTCTTTAAAGTTATAAAATTATCTAAGACAATTTAGTGAAATACTCCCTCCGTCCACAATTAATTGTCATGGTTTCCTTTTTTAGAGTCAAACAATAAGAACTTTGACCAACATTTTACGATGTATATTTTCATCATATTGATATGCAAAAAATTGCAACTTATAGTACTTTTCGTATAGTTTTTGAATATCTAATTTTTTTTAAAAAAATATCGAATTAACGTAATCTAATTTAACTTTAAAAATTAGTCAAATTCACTTTCGAAAAGCGCAACATGACAAATAAAAGTAGACAGAGGGAGTATGACTCTAGTGTCTTTTGTTAAAATTTAAATTTAGTTGAAATTCTTCTCTAACTTTCTATTGCATCCAAATGTCCTGATGTTGTCTTCTCGAACTGCATCAAAAAATTGTGAAGAGTTCTAGACACGATAAGTGTTTCCTTATGTGAAACACCTCATAACTTTATTCTTAGAATTCGACTAGGTTGTCGTAAGTGTATCAACTTGGGTCGGATTATATACTACTTATTCATATATGTTAAAGTCCATTTCTAAGTATTAAAAGTGTTTTGGATGTGAGTTAAGGTAATAATCAACCTTTAGCACAAAGTCAAGTTGACAAGTTCCTAACAATTAAGTTTTCCGTGTAAGTTCATTCAAGGATCAACTTCAATCAATCATACCTCCTAAAATATAAAGATTTTTTGTAGCTTAATACCAACCAAATAAAAGGCCTTGAAGTCTTCTTTCATCTGTTTTCGACCGTTCGTCAATCCAAGTTATGTGCTAAAAGTTATGCCCATTTTCTTGGGCACTATGTAGTCTGCACGAACCAGCGCGCGGAGTGAACGTCCGCTGTGCGACCATGCGGCAAAGGCAGTGCTACTACTAGGTGTGCGCGAAGTGCCATGCGATTAAGGCTTCAGTTGCGCTGCCGCGCACGCTTCCGAAAATTCTTTTAGTTTTCTTTTCTTTTCACATTCTACGAGGGTTGTTTTCTTCCTTTCCTCATCCCAAAACCCTAACCACATTAACCTCTCCCAAAACCCGTATTCTTTCAGATTTGATAAGTTACGATAAACTTTTCTCCTTCTTTTTCCTTCCCAACACTTTGAAGAACCAGACCTACAAGAATTTTAGAGATTTCAATCCCGATTCTTCCTCAAACTTCAAAGTTAAGTATGTAAGACTTCAATGAGAGTATTCCTTCGCTCTCATGCTTAAAGTATTTTGGTTCTCAATAATTTCACAAGATTATTGGAAGGGCTTTTATGAAATTATGATCTTTCTTCAGTAAGCTATGTTTTTCATTGTTTCACTTTTATTTTGAAACCTTATGGTACTAATTTAGCATGATTTTTATGGTCATTCAAACTCTTATGGATTTTAAGCATGAAAACAAGCATGATATGAATTACAACCGAAATACAGGTTATCTTAAGATATGACTTTTGAGGTTAGCCTCATATATGATTCAAGATGATAAATGGGTTTCATACCTATGAGCATTATATGAATATATATTGTTTTAGAAGGATTATTTAGTACCGCGAGGATTTGGGTTTAGAAAACCCAAGTCCCATAACTACGCGCCAACGTAGGATTATGTTTCACCGCTTTGTCGGTTGACCTTCTGGCCCTGAGAAGCTCAGATTAGTGGATCCACATAGATATGATATGGTCTTATACTCTAGCAAGGTATAGGGCAGCCCTCCCAACTGGGTTAGCTGTTGGACATCATGAGCTCACATGATGTATGTCGGTTATAAGAAACTCCCCAATTATGCAAATTTTATGATATGTTTTCAGGTCTATATGGTTCATTTTAAGTATGTTATTTTATGTATATGATTATGCAAGACTATTGAAAATGACTCAACTATATGCATTTGTACTTTTGAAAAGAGATTTTTATGATACTTGATCATGGACTCCAACTGTTTTCTCTTCAAAACTTTTACTATATATATGATCTTGGAAATCTTATTTCACTATCTTGTGTATGATTCTTTAATTGATTATGCCAGTGTCCCCCATTACTTACTCAACACATTCTACTTACTGACGCATATATTTATCTGCGCTGCATTTTTTTATGTTGTAGATCCCAATATTTGCACTCAAATTCGTGTCTAGTGAGGTTGCAGTACTTCCATTTAGCTTCTGGTAAGTCCTTCTCATTTGGAGACTCCATTGTTTTAGACTTCAACTCTTTTCCTTATGTTGTTTTTGTTTTGAGGTAGTAGGGGGTCATGTCCTGGCAAGCTTATATTTTCATTCTAAAGTAGTAGAGGCTTTATTCAGACATTAGTAATGTAGTCACATGGAGTTATTAATTCTTTATTAACCATATGTTTCAGCTTCCACAATACTTTATATGATATGCTTGATATGTTAAGTCAAGGGTTAGCCCGAGATCATTTATAGTCCTAGGTATCGTGTCTCGATTGGGGTATAGACTCGCGTCATGATATTATGCATAACTGGTTCGGGGTGTATTATATTATCTTTAACTTCATCATTAACATTGTTTTCTCCAATGGTATCCACAATTTCTTCTAAACCCTGAACCTTTGAACATGTATCATTTTCACTCAAATTGGGATAATCGAGATATTAACATCAATTTTATTGCGGTAATCCTGATTATTAATCATGACCTCAAATTCATGAATGTCATTTTTGTAACAGCTCGTATTATGCATATGTGTAACGACCTTCTTAGTCGTTTTATGAATTTGTTTATTTTGGTTAATTAGTTACCCTAATAAAGGGAATAGTACTTGTGTGGTATAGGCAATATCTTGATTGGTTTGATAATGGAAGTGGAATGATTAAAATGATAGATAGGTAATGAACAGTGTCACTTTGAAAACTACAGTTAGTAATGTTGTCATACCATATATGGGATACTCAGTGAATGATGAGAATGATATTACGCTAATTGAGGTCAGAATCTCTACTGTAGTTTCATGGATTGAGCGCATGTCAAAGAGGAACATGAAATGACTACTATAATGGTATTGATTCTTACTTGGTCAGAGTGATGTAGTGTGTTATTTCTACTATCGACCTGATATATGAAGAAATGGATATCGCTTTAGATGAGAGACCAAACAGATTTGGTATTGTATTGCAGTTATTCAATGGATAGAAATGTATGGGCTATTTGGGTACAATCAGTAGATATGATGTGTTCTAGTGGTGGATCTAATAGACTTTCACGATGTGGTACTAGTGGTACATGGAAACAGATACGTCGATTGTCAAGTGCAAACACTAACTACTTAAAGAGTTATCAGTTGTAACATATGCTCGTATAATGAGATTCAGTGTTGCATTTACATTTGAGAAACCAATTAGGTTGTTACTGTAGATGTTTGGGGTACGGTTAAGTAGTGCGTATAAAGAAGATTTTAGTGGTGGATCGTTAGTACGGTGTTAATGCGTTAAGTTGAGGAGTGTATTCCAAGGGTTTTAAATGAGGACCTGTGATTTCATCTTAAGGTCCAAGGGAATGGATAGATACCAGAATGACAAGCTTATAGGTAAATCAAGACCCAAATAGTATACTTGTGTGAAGGTAATTGAAAAATTTAGTAAAAAGTGCATATAAAAGTGGGTTAGTCTTTTGGATTTGATTGGT
This sequence comes from Solanum acaule, assembly GCA_036250505.1. Taxonomy (NCBI): domain Eukaryota; kingdom Viridiplantae; phylum Streptophyta; class Magnoliopsida; order Solanales; family Solanaceae; genus Solanum; species Solanum acaule. The sequence goes on from JAJOOR010028971.1 coordinate 4,260, forward strand.
ATAACGGGGTTTAAAATGTCATACTGATGAAAAGGTTGACTTCGTGGTGATGACAAGAGCTAACTGAGCATGATGGTAATAAGAGTTCGTGATGGATTGTGATTAGGATGCAACTATATGATAACGATTGTTGGTTAAATGGATTTTTTATGGTAATGACGACTTGCGAGTATCTAATGTTATGGTTTGCTACTATTTGATGAGTAACGTGGTTGCATGGAAAGTTATAGGAGGTGCTGAGACACCACTCGAATAGAATTGAAATGAACTAGAGTCACAAATGAAAACAATTAGTGAGATGTATTTTAGTCATTGGAAAGAGGCAACCGAGAACACATATAATTACTCTAGTTGCAAAGGACAAAGATATATCTTTAGAGAGTTGAGAATCGGGTTCATAGATACGTGGTTCTATATATTTTACTCTTATTATGGTAATAGTGTCACGAGTTCATCATATTGGTTAAAAACAATTGGGTAAGATTTGAGAAAAAAAGTCTACACATGTTTGACTCGAGTTTGGTGATAAGTTCTTTTATGGTTTTGAGTTTGGTAACTGGTACATTTGAATTTTAACGAAGGATATGGTAAGATCGATGGAGAGGCGATCAATTATAGGCTAAGATATGTGAATCCATAAAAATCTTCAAGGTATGAGTTACATAGTTGGATTCAAAATTCACGATTTTCATTGTGAGCTTAGGTTTGTGGTAGTGTGTTTTGTCAAGGTATGGATTAGTAAGGTAAGAAATGATCAATCGCATTGAGTATGAAGCACTTGGAAGGACTTAAATATAATTTGAGTAGTAAATTTGATTACTTTTGATTGTTATACCTAAGGGGGGTTTCACGTAATGTTTTGATTTTGAGGATAATGTAAAAATATCATGGGTTGTTGGCCAAAGAATAAGATTGGTGAGCGAGACAACAAAAGGAACAAGAGTCTGGTGTATTGAAAAGTTCAAGATATTTAGAATTTTATGTCATGGGAAAGATTTAAGAAAAATGAAGGAATAAAACCTCTCGTATAAGCCATTGGTTTGTAGTTGAAGGATGTATTGATTTTTGCCTATGAGTTTAGATATGACTATGAGATGTGAACTAGTTTGGTAAATACTTACTAGGAATTTATCATCGACTTTTCTAAAGACTGAGTTTTTGTTTGGTGACAATCAATGATGTGTGAAAGATTCTATATGGTTATGTCAAGCTAGATTGTTCAAATTATGATAGGTAACTTATTGATGATCAACGGTTTGGACCTACAATTTTATATGATTAATGGGGATTCGAGGGGATTGAAACTACTTTGTTGATGGGACGATACAAACAGTTATGATGTGCTACATAGGCATTTAATAGTGAGTAGAGGTTATGAGCTTATAGTATACTGAATTAGTAGAGTGACCAAGAATTTCTCTAAGTTTTAACATGAGGTATATGGTAGGTTGAATGGTAATTGAAACTTGGTATGTGAAAGATTGTGTGGAGTTGAATTTGGGTGTGATTTAATAGTTTTATCTCGATGGAAAGGTTCTATCAAATTTGAAATTAGTGTTATCAGCCTTGTGTGGGACTCGTATTTATCATAAAATGCTTATTTGGAAAGAGAGAGACATAGTTTGAAAACTTTGGAGGTGATAATGTGTTTGTTAAAAGACTTTGATACTAGTAACGGTTTGAGAGTAAGGTAAATGATCAGTGTGGTTATGATGAATTGTTAGTATTAGGAGTGTTGACTTTAATGGAGTATTGTGATGATCATGTGGGATTCAATGAATCGAGTAATATTTACGATTGTAATGAAGACTAGACTAATTGATTGTGGGTGGCTAAAAATCAAGAAGATGGAGTTAGATGGATGAAAATGTTTGATATGGGCACTATGGAAGAAGTATCTAGTGTCATTCGACTTTGATTCTGTATATTCTTATATGACCATCTACTTCGTTTTGGATACAGTTTGGAGTGTGATTTGCTACCTATACCCACACGTGTTTTCATATCTATGGGTGAATTCCTAGTGGTGGATCAGGTGTACCTATCCTGTGATTGTCCTCTTGGTAGGGTGGCATCCTTGGTTAGACTTGTTCACTTCAGTTATGACATATTTGGTGTTGTTTGGAAAAGTAGAAGTATACCATTGTTTCTATATGCACAACCTTGCTTATGAGAACTTATAGAAGAGCTTTCGTGAATAGTTACAGTTATCCGACAGTGTTGTTAAAGATTCTGCATCCTAGAGTGTACCACTTGTTGGGTGCTTACTTGATCTTGTTCTTCTTTGGATTGGATATGTTTGATTCTCCCTTGATGGGTACCCGATGTCTAAAGATCAGATTTTTATAACTTAAGCTTGTGAAAAGATTGTGTTATGAAAAGGGAATCGTGATAAGATATGTGATGGTATGTGCATTATGAGTGTCTGGTGGTTGATTCAGGCTCACTTCTGGTTGTAGTCAGTATTGATTCAAAAGGTTTTCTTGGTTATGTGAGAAAAAAATTCGTCATGATGTTTGTGTTATGGTCCAGAGGGTTTCAGTTTAGATTTGGTTCATAGATTAGTTTGTGGGTTGGTAATCACTCGTGATTTGTAAATTTGTCAAATTTGATTCGAAAGTTCAGTAATTAGTAGTTGATCTTGATGGGATTGTCTTAAGGAGGAGCTCACAAGGAGAGATGAACACCAAGTCTAAAAGATCATTTCTCAGGCTTTTGGTAACGTCGGTTATTCTTCCATCTTCTTTATGTTCAAGGACGAACATGATTTTTAGTGGTGGATAATGTAACGACCCTATTAGTCGTTTTATGAATTTTAACCATTATATTTATATTAACCCTTTTAGTAGCTTTTATAAACAATTTATGACTTATAAGAATGAGTGACATGATTTTCAGATTTAATAAAGGATTATTTTGTTGATAATAATAGAAAATAAATAAATAAATAAAGAATTAAGGGCAAAAGCCTTAAACTGTTAAAGTCAGCAAAATGGGAAAAAGAAAAACAAACGAACGGAATAGGGTCAAAATTTCAGACGGGAAAAAGGAAAAGAAAGGGAGAAAGAGGCGATAACCTATCTAGCCCTATCAACACGAGCACGGTTGGCTTCAGGTAAGGTTGATCTCACGTTTCATATTAGTATTAAGCATTAATAAATATAGAATGTAGAGTAATAGAATTTAGTTGAATTTAATATTGCAAAGTGAAGTGCAACTAATGTTGCTGGATCGTTCTTTTGATGTTTTGGAGGAGGAAATAGTTTGATGTCATGATTGGCTAATAATGATTAATATTGAGATATTGATTAAGTAATAACGGTGTCAGGATGAGATTGAAAAGTATAAGGTGCATAGGTTCTGTAATCTATGGTCTTCAGTGAATTGATTTGCTTATTCGTAGCTTGACTGTGATATATTGGTATACGTAATTAAATATTAGGCGTATTATATTATATAAATTTCATCAGAGTTATGATATTAGAGAAATTGGAACTTAACGCTAGGCTTGAAATTTGGAAAATATGATAATTGAAATGTTAATTGACATCAAGGTTTAGGAACTTGATTATAAATTTGGGTGAATTTTTGGGTCAAAGCTAAACACATAGTAATATGAGTGTTGTTAGTTTTGAAATCTTATTGTGTGTCATTTATTTGAATAGATTGCTTTGAGTTGGAAGTTCAACGAAAGGGGAATGCTCAAGTTTCAGAGTGAATTCTTGATTGATTGAGGCAAGTTGATTTCTAACCCTTGTTAAGTGTATGGAATTTGTGTATTTCCTTGTAATATGTGTTTGGGGGTAATGAGACTTGGTGATGGGTGGACTTGTCCACATTGATTAATTCTAATGATGAAAAAAAAGGGTAATGAAACGCAATGTGATAATTGTTTGTGTGTGATGTGTTAAGGATTGATAATGGCTTGAAAGACTTGATGAATCATTGTTGATGTTGTATCATGATTGTGTTGTGGTGAATTGTGCAATGTTATGAAAATGACCATCTCTTCATTATTTGTGTGAACATGTCATTTGCATTGTCCTGAAACTTGGTTGTGACAAGTGTTATGTGAATTGGGAAACAATAACAAATTAAAGAGGATGTACCATTTCGAGGGATGTATCGCGCACCGCGATGGATACTATTTTTCGAGGGACGTATTGCGCGCCGCGATGGTTACTATTATCGAGGGTCGTATCACGCGCCGCGATGGATGCATGGACAAATATGTCCCCCATGGGTTCCGAACTGAGAGACAGCGGGTGTGTATTATTAGGTCAGACATGCATCACTATACTTGACATTGCATTCCATTGCATTACACATATTTATCATTAGTGAACCTGATATTGTGTTTTGCTGATCTTGTGAGTGCCTTTCTGTGGAACTTTAATTTGATTGATGAATATTGAGCTTGTTTTTTAGAATATGTAATTGTTAAAGTGTAGTTATCGAGTTGTGTGCTATGTGAATTATGAACTGTTAGGTTGGACTGGTTTTAAGCAGGTTGTAATTGATGAATATTGAGCTTGTTGTTGAGAATATGTGATTGTTAGAATGTTGTTGTTGAGATATGTGCTTGTAAATTGTGAATTGTTAGGTTGGGCTGGTCTTATACAGGTTGTAGTTGTGGAGGTTCGGTTGGTGTGTAAAGAGTACCCGTATTCTATCCCCTTAGCTTGTGTTTAGAGGTTTACTTGTTGAGTACATTGTGGTTTGGTACTCACCCCTTGCTTCTACAATTTTTGTAGGTTACGAGTCTGGATTTTGTGGTACTTGTCATTCTCTTCTTTTCCGAGGCTTTTTTGGAGATTTGTGAGGTAGTTGTTTATCATCAATGTGGACAAGTCCACCCATCACCAAGTCTCATTACCCCCAAACACATATTACAAGGAAATACACAAATTCCATACACTTAACAAGGGTTTAGAAATCCACTTGCCTCAATCAATCAAGAATTCACTCTGAAACTTGAGCCTTCCCCTTTCGTTGAACTTCCAACTCAAAGCAATCTATTCAAATAAATGACACACAATAAGATTTCAAAACTAACAACACTCATATTACTATGTGTTTAGCTTTGACCCAAAAATTCACCCAAATTTATAATCAAGTTCCTAAACCTTGATGTCAATTAACATTTCAATTATCATATTTTCCAAATTTCAAGCCTAGCGTTAAGTTCCAATTTCTCTAATATCATAACTCTGATGAAATTTATATAATATAATACACCTAATATTTAATTACGTATACCAATATATCACAGTCAAGCTACGAATAAGCAAATCAATTCACTGAAGACCATAGATTACAGAACCTATGCACCTTATACTTTTCAATCTCATCCTGACACCATTATTACTTAATCAATATCTCAATATTCATCATTATTAGCCAATCATGACATCAAACAATTTCCTCCTCCAAAACATCAAAAGAACGATCCAGCAACATTAGTTGCACTTCACTTTGCAATATTAAATTCAACTAAATTCTATTACTCTACATTCTATATTTATTAATGCTTAATACTAATATGAAACGTGAGATCAACCTTACCTGAAGCCAACCGTGCTCGTGTTGATAGGGCTAGATAGGTTATCGCCTCTTTCTCCCTTTCTTTTCCTTTTTCCCGTCTGAAATTTTGACCCTATTCCGTTCGTTTGTTTTTCTTTTTCCCATTTTGCTGACTTTAACTGTTTAGGGCTTTTGCCCTTATTTATTTATTTATTTTCTATTATTATCAACAAAATAATCCTTTATTAAATCTGAAAATCATGTCACTCATTCTTATAAGTCATAAATTGTTTATA